>VWZW01005333.1:641618-688920 GCA_013397115.1 Edolisoma coerulescens | reverse complement strand
AGGGCAGAATTCCCCCTCACCTGCTGCCCTCCCTGTGGGATCAGCCCAGGACACACTTGGCTTTCCGGGCTGCCACTGCACATGGCTGGGGCATGTCCAATGTCTCATCCACCAGCACCTCCAGCCCCCTGTAGTGTTGCCTTGTCAGGGAAAACATGATGGGGATTAGTGGTTAATTTGAAATATCCAATGTTCCAAAGCCCCATGAGGAGTCATCCCCAGAAATGGGATTTAAAATAGTGCCTGTTGAGCCCCCCTGTCACTTCAGAGAATCACAGAATCATTGAGGTTGGAAAAGACCTCCAAGACCGTCAAGTCCAACTTGTGCCCGATGCCCACCTTGTCACCAGTTCAGAGCACTGAGTGCCACGTCAAAGCATTCCTTGGACACCTCTGGCGATGGGGACTGCAAACTTCCCTGGGCAGGCCCTTGCAAAGCCTGACCACCCTTTCTGTGAGGAAATTCCTGCTGATGTCCAACCTGAACCTCCCCTAGTGAGGACGATGTCCTCAATCTTGTCCCTGTTCCCTGGGAGCAGAGCCCGACCCCCCCCCGGGCTCCCCCCTCCTGGCAGAGCCAGAAGGTTGCCCCTGAGCCTCCTTTTCTCCAGGCTGAGCCCCTTTCCCAGTTCCCTCAGCCGCTCCTGGGGCTCCAGACCTTTCCCCAGCTCCATTCCCTTCCCTGGACACGCTCCAG
The DNA here is from genome assembly GCA_013397115.1 of Edolisoma coerulescens. NCBI lineage: Eukaryota > Metazoa > Chordata > Aves > Passeriformes > Campephagidae > Edolisoma > Edolisoma coerulescens. The sequence continues at coordinate 688,223 of VWZW01005333.1, read as the reverse complement.
CCCCTCAGTGTCCTCCCTGAACTGAGGGGCCGGGCACAGCACTCGAGCTGCCCCTCACCAGTGCCCAGCATAGGGGCAGAATTGCTGCTCTGTTCCTGTGGCCACACTATTCCCAATCCAGGTCAGGGATTCTCAGCCCCTGCCTCAGAGGAAAGCACCAGGACAGGGAGCGATGCCAAGCTCATCTCCAGACAGAGCCTCCTGGTAATTTAAAACTGAACAGTTTGCAGTTGTCCAGGCTGGAATAAATATGCCGAGCCCTCAGAGGTTTGGCAGCTGTGCACATAAAATGCCATGTAAGGATTTGGGCTGCAGGAACAGCAGGAGAGGCTCCAGGCTCCTGTCTCCAATGCAGTTGGAGCTGTAAATTGTTCTCGTATTTTTACAGCTCACTCCATAGAAGTGTATCTGACTTAAATTACAGTCTCTTCGTTTAAACAAAACTATATAAATGAATGTAAAATATGAATCCATTAAAGGAATTGGTTTCCCCTTATTTCTCTATAAATTTAAATTTGACATACGATGTTTCTGGTAATTTAATGTATTCCTTCCAGTACGACAAAATCAATTGCAGTTACTTTCTGGTTAAAATTATTTTAACAGTTAATGTTTAAAATGTGTATTCCCAATTGCTGCAGCATCTTTTATAGTCAAGGATACATTAAATATAGGGAGAACATACTAATGGATTTTTTAGCACTGAATCCATTTATCTTATCTTTTTAGATATGGCCAATTTCTTCAATCGATTGAGGCAGCTGAAGTATGAAAATTAACACAGAGATTTAATAATAATCATAGATCAAGTGCTGCTAATTTCCAGCACAAAATATTGTAATTGTGTCATATAAAATGACTAAAAATCAAATATCTACACAACGAGCTCTTTGTATTGAAAATAATAGTCACTCTTTGTACCAAAAAATCCTTACAAACAAAAAAAGCAGAAGATCACTTACAATCTCTGCAGAAGATACAGGGTTATAAAACCCACCATATTTATGCAACTTTGATGAATCAATATTTTTGAAGAGTGTTTAATTAGAAACTGGACTTGATGACCTAGGTGGTTCTTTCCAGTCCTGTGTTCCTAATTAAATAAAAAGCAAATGCTGGCAGGCATTGATTATTGGTTTTTCCTCAGGAAATGAATAACCAGCCACATGCTGCTAAAATAATAAGTCAGGAAAAAACAAACAAACCCCCCCCCACAGGTTGCCTCTATTCTAGAAAACACTTCTGGTTTCTAGTTTAGGTGAAAGGAAATACTACTGCTTGTTTCTGTTTGATTGCTGTAATTTCATTAGAAAAACTGCAGAAAATTAGCACCTTATTTTATATTTCAGTCTCATTTCCTGCTTTGTTACACGTAATATACGGCAAAGCAAATCTGTCAAATGGATAATTGCCTGCTTCCATGCTTGAAGGGGTTTATTCCTAAGGGAGCAGCATTTGCTTGGCAAAAAACCCTCCAAATATTATGTTGGCAAAGCTGTTCATGCCATAAACCCCCAGCACAACTGCTCCCATTGTATCTGTATTAGTGAGAAGTCACATCTTAAGGATTAAGCACATTTCAGCAATTTGTGCTTTATACTTATTTATATTTATACCTTGCTAATCTAATCTAAATTTTATATTATGCAACCACTTTAAACATTAATTTATAGGCTTTTAGTACATCACAAAGCATTTAAATTGTGTTCTGATGCACAGTGCTCTTTTAAATCCCTGTTTCTTGAGGAAAATGCGGTGCAAGGTAGGTTGTGATCTCTGTCAGGCTGTCTGTCAGCTCCCTTTGAATAATTTTTGATCCTGTTGGCCAATTTCAATCAAATTCAAACCACACTTCTTAAATTCCGTTGCTTTATGGGACTAATTATTTCCCTAACTTGCTGTGCTAACCACTAAATAGATTAAGAAGTATTAAATCTTGCAAATAGAAGTTTGTGTGCCTATGTTTTGGCAGTAAAATAATGCAGCTTTATGTGGCAATCGAGTTTGAAAATTTGGCTTAATTTATATGCAATTGATCTATATAGTAATTGTGGGTCTTTTTTCATGCAAGAAATTAGGCAAAATTTTGGTTTCTGTAAGAGGAAAAAAGTGGTAATGAAGACAAGCTTCTTTGTTCCACTTCTATTTACAGAGACAAATTATTTCTATTTTTCCAAGCAGTAGTGGAATCAATAAATCAGAAAGTCTCCCTGCTCAGAAGCTGCTCACTGAAATTACAGTGGCTTCTATTTTTTCATCATCTTTTCCTATGTGATTCACCTCCAGAAACACCTGTTTGTAAAGAAAAACACAGTTCCTTCCATGGAGAATATTCAAATTCCCAAAACATGTGTTCTGTTTCGGCTGGGGAAATGTATTTAATTTTTAGTTACAAATGCCCTGAAGTTAAACCTATTTGTTTTACAGAGAACAGCACAGAAATTATTTCTGCTGTGCCATCAATCCATATGCCCGTGAATTTATTTCTAGATACAGTCAATCCAAGATATTTTTGGTTTTTGTGCTTTGGTCAAAGGCCTTTTAAAAGAGATTCATGAAATCCGTAATTCCACAGTCCAGTGTTCTCAGTGCAAGGATAAAGCGTTCCAGAGGAGGGAGCTGTCCCTTAATATCTGGAATTGGATGGAGGGAATATGTCTTTATTGGCAAAGCTGTGAAAAAAAGAATTTAATCTTTTTTATTTTTACTTTAGAAATGGGTAAGATGACAGGAACTATTTAGCATTTTTGCATGATATATGGGGAACTTTGTTCATCATTTCAGTTTCTGTAAAAACATGATTACTTTGATTAAAATATAATTTTACTTCTGCAAACCACAAAAAAATTAAATCATACAGAATTCAGGCTGGTTCTTTATCCAAAGTATTTACAGTATAAATTTTTTAGCGGAATTTACTCTGCACTTCTTTTTGTGTCTGAATCAACTCATTGGAGTATAAAACCTGTCCAATGCTGGAAAGATCTTATTCATTCAAGTGGTGTATTCACAAGTCTTGTATATGAAAAAGACTTAGGAAATCTCAGGAAAAAATGGAACTGCTAAAGAAACTGGTTTTTCACTCTTTTACCAGTACCAAGCCATTACCTCCACCTTAGTGCCGAGTTACTCGGTGCTGCTTCACTTCTTGGCTCACGGGTGTCTGTGAGAGGTTTCATTTATCACTTAAGCAAATTTATGAGTAACTGCAGAGTCTTTTCTGCTCAATGTGTCACGTTTGTTGGCAGATGGAGCCCTGTGTAGTACAGAAATGTACAGTAGCAACAGAAAGAATTTCGCAGCTGTGTCAGAAATCAGAAGAATTCCGCAAGCCCTTCTCACTGTGTAACTCCTACAGGCCTTAAAAGAGTTTTCAGCTGACTTCTGCTGGATTCAGACAATGAGAAATTACCCTTAAAAAGCAACTCAAACTTTAGTAAAGTTCTTTACAGATCTCAGCAGTAGAGGCAGGATTGTAATGTCACTCTGTTCACGGAAGTCAAAAGCACGGAACTCCTTTTATCTCCTGCATCTTATCATATGGTTAATGCATGTGTCATAGTTAATGCACATGTGTGTCCAGATCAGCTTTGTTATCCAAACAGGGCCAGTGGGTGCTTTAATATTCCATGTCCTGCCTCTCACCCCCTGCAAGATCCACAACTAAACAACAGAATCTTTACATTTAAATTCTCCCTCTTGGAAAGAGAACTGACATGGAGGAACACATTCTACTGACTGTAGCAAGGATATATATATATATATATTGCTCTCAGAGCAATTTTGCTACCCCAGAAGAGCCCACTGGAGGAAGGACGCCCAGTTGTCTGTCCTGCCTGAGGGATGACGCGTGCCGCTGGCCCGTGAGCCAGCCCCGGCTGGTGACAGGCCCCACGTGTCCTGGGCTGGCTGACCAGCGCTGTTCCAGCTGCCCAGGTCCAGCCGAGCTGTCACAGGACACCATTGTCCTGCCTGCATGCCGTTGCTTCTCCTCTGGGATCCCTCTGCTTCCAGTGCTTATAATACTGCAGTTCACACGCCCTTTAGTATTAAGTGGCAAAATTAAAAAAAAAACCAAAAAAACCAACAGTTCTTTATTGATTTGTGGAAGCAAGTTGATGTTAAAGCAAGGCAGTGCTCTGTTTAAGTCATCATAGAATAGGTTGGGTTGGAAGGGACATTAAAGCCCATCCTATTCCACCCTCTGCCATGGACAGGGACACCTTCCCTATCCCAGGTTGCTCCAAGCCCCGTCCAACCTGGCCTTGGACACTTCCAGGGACGGGGCAGCCACAGCTCCTCTGTGCGGCCTGTGCCAGGGCCTCCCCACCCTGACAGGGAAGGATTATTCCCGATATCGCCCCTAACCCGCGGTCAGGGCCGGGACAGGGCTCAGTCAGGGCAGCAGCGCTGTGAGGGCAGAGCTTCCTCACGGCCTCATTCCCCACCGTGCGCGTGCGCGCGCTCCCCGCGCATGCGCGCGGCGGGTGCGGGCGGCGCGCGCCGGCGCGGTCCCGGCCGGGCACATCCCGATCCCGGGCAGTGCCCGCCGGAGCTCGGAGCGCTCGGAGCGGGGTCCGGGAGCCTCACGGTCACCTGCCCGCAGCCTGCGGGGGCACCGCCGGACAGGGGAGCTCCCCCCCGAGTTTGCCGCGCCGCAGGAAGTCCCTCGGACCTGTCCGAAGTGGGGCCGCGGCCGCTCAGTCCGCTCTCTTGCGCGCCGTGTGCGGGCGAAGATGCCGAAGAAGAAGCCCGGGCCGATCCAGCTGAACCCCGCTCCGGATGGATCCGCCGTGAACGGGACCAGCTCTGCAGAGTGAGTGGAGCCGGGGGCGGGGGGTGCGGGCCGGCCCGGGCCGAGCGCTGTCCGCGGGGTGCGGTGCTCCCGAGCCCGTCCTTCCCCTCACCCGCCCGGCCCGGCTGCCACAAACATCACGGGCGGGGATTCCCGGGGTACCCCAGGGTGGGAGATACTCAGAGTCTCCTCCGCGGAGTAAGGGGATGGTGCCTTCGGCAATAAACAAACTTCTGTCACATACGCGAGGGAAAAAAATAGGGGGAAACTTGTATAACTCCTTTCTCATAGTCTGTGATGGTGTCTGCTGGGTTCTTAGCTTATATAATTATCTAGTAATGCCAAATTACACGTTTCCGATGGCATATTTCATAAACGTGTGTGTGGGAGAATTATACTGGAACCGGCAGATTTGTAGGAAAGGTGTTTTGTTTTGTTTTGCCTCGTCCTTGGCTTTAACCCAAACAATCGTTAGTTTGAGTAAATCTGTTCTTCACTAATTGACATGTTGTGCTGGGTACGGCAGGGAGTGTGTGTGGAGAAACAGCTTCGGAGCTCCTCTGTGTGCAACACAAACATGACACTGTAAATGTGGGAAGGGCTGAGCTAATCACGGGGACACTTCTGGGGGAAAAAATACTGAATACTGGATGGTTGCATGTTGCTGATGAAGCCTCTGTTGCACGTTTCTCACGGATGTGGGTGGGCAGGGTGGCCTCGGTCAGGCAGACACAACACCAGCACCTCGAAGTGATGAAATGTCACAGAAGGTTTTCATTTGAGGTTCACGGGTCGCTGTTCACACCTTGATTTTTAGACAAAGGTGTCGGGCTGGCCCTTCAGTGAGCCTTAAAACAACGGTGCATCTTGGAGGAGCAGATTCCTGCCCCTGTATGGTCAGTTCGGTCCTCTCTGGGAGATGTAAACTGAGCTGCGATGTGCTGTTGTACCACGGTGACAGAGAGGATGTGAGGCAGGCTTGCAATGACATGTGCAAGTCTTGGGCTTTAAAGTGCTCTGTATTCATCAGTGCCACGTTTTCAGACAGGCTCAGGTCTCGTTTAACCACCCAAACATCTAAAAAAATATCAAACAACCGAAACCAAATCAACCACAAAAGAAATGTAACCCCAAAACCAAGCAAATACCTCCTGAAAAATAAAAAATTCAGCATCTAGCAGTTCCAGCTGTGACATTTCTAGCAAACTCTTTTGATGATTAACTGAGAGATGAGCTGTTTAAAAACTGTTCTTTGGCAGGAGTTACTGATTGTATCTAAGCATTATGATATGAATATTACACAGCTTTTGTTCTGGATTGACAGGGGGAAAATACAGGTTTTTTATATTTGCTTGGGTAGCACTTTCCAGTTGATTTTCTCAAGGCAGTTGGAAATATGTTGATTTAGTCTTCGGGGATCTCTTTGCATTTTAGTCTTGTTCTACAGAATAAATCTGATACACCAATCACTTGCTGCTTGTAGTACCTGATGTAAATCACCTCGCTCCCAATATACTGAATATCGTATCTCTTCCCTCAAGAAGTGTCATTAATTTTAAATTGCTTTTACATGTATGGTACTCATTTACTTGTTGGGAGCCTTTGGAGACTCCTGGGAGCGCTGAGTTTTTTTTGCACTGATGAACTGCCTTGCTTCATTTTCTGCTCTGTATGTTGGTTTGGCTGGGGTCTGTGTGTGTGTTCCCCAGACTTCTGATCTGTGTCACACACAAGACCTTATGCCCAGCTTTTGCCAGGCTTAGAGGTGTCCAGTATTTTTAAAAGAAGTAGCTTAGTGAAAGTAAATTCAGCAACCAGTTGTCCTATATACCGTCAGGATTAATTAATCATGGAAATATCCCCTCATCCTGCTAATTTTAAGCCCTCATTGTGAAAGGTTTCAAATAGCAAAGAACAGTTGCATCAGAATTTGGAAATGTTTTTGGAATTAAGTTGAAAACAGTTTTGTTTTTCATTTCCTTAATCTGTACGGTTGTTTATTTTTCTCCCCTCTCCTGCTCTGGGTTTTTTCCCCCTTTGGTCACTGGCTGAATTCCTCAGTAAGGTGTTTGTGAGGCTGTTGTGCATTGCCAGGCGTTCCAAGTATGCCGTGCATCCCTGCGCTGCCATATTAACACTTTCTAAAGCTCTGAGCCGGCTATCGTGGAATTTTGGCTATGTGAGACTCCAGTTACTAGTTACATACACAAACCTGTCCTTCTGCAAATGCCTCCCTGCTCTTCGGAGACGGGAAAGCACGGAAGGAGCTCGAATGACTTGGCAAAGCAAAAAGGAAGATTCTGAGCGAGGCGATGAGATTCCTGTCTGTAAGTGCATGAAGGACCCAAACATCCAGAAGGAAGGAAGTTATTTAGGCCCAAAGGCGATTTTGGCACGAAACCAAACGGATGTGCATGGGCTGTGGGGAGTTGTGTGCTGGAATTCCAAGACTTTCTCACTGTCAGAGGGGGAAGGTTCTGTAACTTATTAATGCTTTTAGGAATGAGCACTTCTGATACCGTGACTTCCTGGCAGAAAGGAAGGGGAAAGGGAGGAAATGAAAGAAGTGGCTGGATGATTCAGGATGTCCTGCTTTACATTTGTGTCTTGTCCTCTGTTTTCATCCTTATTTGGTGATGGGAACTCATTGACTGAAGCAAGGGAAAGCTTATAGGATGTGGTGTAGGGCTTTAAGAGTATGCAGGAGGCCTGGGTCTCATGTGCATGACTCTTCTCTTTTTTCTTTTCTTTTTCTCTTTTTTCTCCCTTTTTTTTCCTGGCAAGGAAGTATAAAAGGGAGTTAGGACACTTACAATTTAAATACATGTATCCCGAATATTTTAATGACAATTTCACAATGTTTCTCTCCAACAGTAGATTTTGTTACTTGTAGCAATTACTTAACCACAACATCCTGTACAAATAATTTTTCTCAAGGGCCTTCCCAATCCCTAGCTCTGCCCAGCTGGACAATGGAGACAACTTCTTGAAAGGTTTTCCTGTGCCCTGAGCTTCACTTCTGTTTTTGACACTTCCCGCGGAGTCGCAGTTGCACGGAGAGGGCTGAACCTTTCTGCTGCTCTGAGCTCTGTGCTGCCTCAGCTCCTCACCCTGAAACCAAGATGACACTGGCCAGCTGCAGGTCTAATTTCATTCCGCTGCCTTTGGAGCTGCGCAGATATAATTGTGCAAAGCTTCTGCAGAGAAAGGAAAAAAAACCCAACCAAACCTGGATGAAAATTAATAGAAAGAAAACTCTTTTGGCTGAATGTTCTGGGATAGTTTAGTGTCTTAATAGCCAAAAGAAATAAGAACAAATCTCCAATTTATGTATTTATGTTCCTTTCAAACTTCTGACTCCCTGTTGCTTTGAATATCTGACAGTTTTCACCCAATCTTTGTTTCTCTAAAGCCAACCCAGCCCCAGAACATGAAGTAGAAAAAAAAGCAGGTTTTGGGATAATGCCACTTTCTGCATTAGAATAAGTTTTCTGTTCACATGAAAAGAAAGGTACTTCATGAAGTTCTTTAATTGCATCTTTAAAATAAAAAGTCAGAGAGAAGGGTCAAATTAACTCCTCTGAAGCATTACGTTTTACCTTGTCTCAGTAAATCAAACCAACTTTCCCAGCTCTGGTGTTAAAACATAAACCTTCCAAAAGTGCCTGGGATTTGATTAAATACAAAAATGGAAACAATGCTTTTCAAAAATTGAGTGCCACTGACTTTTATGTATTTTATGAGCTTTGACATGGTGAGATTGAAGTGTATCTTTTTTCCTTTTCAAAATATAACTGTGTATGTGTTTTGGCAACAACTGGTGTCTCCCAAATCAAGCCGGGGCTGTGATCTCTGTAAATCTCAGAGGTGAAGTAGCAGCTACAATAGGAGGTTGTGTTTAATTAGATAAAAATGTAAGCAAAAGAAGTAGACAACAGAATTTGCATCTTCTCTGAATGTGCTGGAAAGAAATGGGTTTTTGAGAGGAATTTAAGATGCTGTCCAATGGTCTTTACCAACTTAGGAACTGTATTTTTTAAAAAAAGAAAGAAAATCTAAAGCAAACTGTGAGTGGAACCAGGTCATCAGGCACTACGTGGTTTTTCGGGGTTTTCTCTTTTTAAAGCCTTAATTATAGTAAATCTGTGCCTTAGAACTCTTCAAGCCAGAGAGTAATTTTGCAAAAATGGGTGACTGCAAATTCCAGTCATAGGCTGAGTATAAATTCATCAGCCTTTTCTTGTTGTTGCTGTTTATTCTGGTTAAATTGCATTTATGGAAGTCCCTGAATGGCTGGCGAGACCTCTGAGTGCAACTCCCTGTATTTGCTTGGCAAAGAAAAGTTTGGGGATTATGCAGAACTGGTTTGCACTTCAATTTATATTACAGTTTGCAAAGTAAACAATTGCTCACTTACTGTGCGTCCTGCAGTTTTCATGTTTTTCAGTATCTTTCTCAAGGGAGCTTCAATTTGGGTTTTTTAGGAGTAGAAGGGCAGGCTGTGTCGCATCAGAGGTATGGGGTTGTGGTACTTAGGGTTTGGGTTTTTGGGCTTGTTTCCATTGTGAGCTATTTCCCAGTGGATCCTGTTCCAAGAGGATTTGTCCTCCATGGAGTAAGTTTTTTATCAGTTTTCTTGGATGTGAGATTAGATAAAAGGAAAGGAAGATTTTCACAGAGTTGTTCACTTAAATGCTTGCAGTGTCATTTCTGCCTTGCTTCAGGGGGGTTTTTTTATTTGTTTTTTTTTTTCCCTTTGGAATTCCTTGGACTTCAGGGGAGCTTTGTGCCTGTGTGTAGTGTTCTGGAAGATTAGACCCTGGAATTTTATGACTGATCTGGTTGGATTGCAGTTGCATTCAATATATATGTAGAATTACTGCAAGCTTGTAAATATTGAAAAAAAAAAAGAGAAACTTTTTTTTTAATCCCCTACTAATGAAGGATTAATCAAGCTTCCAAATACATGTGATATGAGAGAGTGCGTTTTAGATTAAAATATATTCATGCATAGCTTTCTCTTTTAATGTGCTTGAGCCTGGCATAGTCCTTCACTGAATTAGAAATACCATTTTAATGTTACTTAAGTACGCTAATAGAACACGTGATCTGTTATAATAAAATAATGAAAAGTCAGAGCCTGTGTAGCACCTCATGGACTTCTATTATTTCTGGATACATGTGCTGAAACAAATTATGATTAAGTGCACACCACTAGCACAGAAATTATTGCAAGGGGCACATTGACCTGTGCAGCTCTTGCTGGCTGTAGGCAGCTTTTTGTTGACAATTATGGATGTAGGAAGGATTTAAAGACATTTAGTACTGTCTTGTTATGTTCTGACAGTCAGATTTAGGCATAATGATGGTAATGGAGGAATATTTAGTTTGTAAGATGTGTCTTTTTCAAAAAGCTTAAATTGGTTTAGGGGAGTTAAAAACTGGGTGTAAAAATAAATGTTGCTGAGGAAATGTGAGGAGAATGGGTGGTGAGGGAAGTGCAGCTGTACTCATGGATCCAGCTGCTTTTCTTGTCCTTTAAACGGAGTCTGCAGCCAGTCACAGAGGTGTGATTTCACAACAGAGCTTGTGCAAGATCCTGCTCCTTCTGCAGAAGTCTCTCATCTCCTGGCTGTGCCCGTGTCTGCCTGGTGCTGCTGCTCTGGCTGAGAACTCACCCACCAGAGGAGCCCAGAGGAGTTTTCAGAGCTCTCTCCACCAGCATTGGGGTAGCTACAGGGTCAGCTTACCCAGGGAAATAATCCCGCTGAAAATATGCAGTATTTTTAGTTAATTTGTAAATGGGTTACTTGGGAATGAGTGGCTTGGGGCAGAATGAGACCATCACCTCCCCTGGCAGGAACCCGGACCGTAGCAGGATCAAGTGACAGAGCACTGGGAGCCTGAGAGGGACTACTGAGAGATGCTGGAATTCAGTAATTACAACAATTTCAGAGTAGCACATCTTATAATTGAGTAGTCTCAGGTCTCTGTCTCAAGAGGAACAAATCACCTGCGAGACCTTCCAGTGTTACCTCGTAGCCAAAAAAGGGATTGAGAGGGTCCAGGTAAACCCAGCATGCAGCTGATTTGTTTACGGGTATAACAACTGTGCTGCTGTTGTTAACCTGGAAAAGAGTTTTTGCGTTAGCACTAAGTTAAAAAAAACAAACATGAAAATTGTGGGGAATTTACATGAGGTCAGAAATACACCAGCCAGTTTTTAGAGTGGATTTTGACTAGGTATTTCACTGTATACAGGAGAAATGTTCTGAAATGAGCTGAGGAAGGAATTTTCTATGAGGTCTGATAAACCTTTCCATCTTACCTTTAGGTAGTTTGTTCCCTTTCAATTACTAAGTTCTAAATTTTCCAGTAAAAAAGCTCCTCCCCCTTTTTGCCTTTGTTACCCTTTTTACAGCTGTAGTTGTTCTCCCAGCATTGCCCTGGGGGTTGACTGGGCTGTGTAAAGTGTGCAAATTCCACTGCCAAAACACCAGAATGTCTCTTGGAGGAAGCAATGTTGGCTGCCAAAACTGAATTTTTGGGGATCATGTTCTTTCTTCCAAAGACTTCTTAATTTTTTTTTTTTTTTGAGGAAGCAGTGGATTTCTTTTTCTAAACACTTGTGTTGCTAGAAATTAGTAATCAGATGATTCCTGCTTTGATACGTGCTCAGTATTACTCAGACAAAATCGTGGTTACACTTTGCAACAGAAGTGCAAGGCTTCCTGCCCACGGCAAGGGAACAACTGGGAAAGGCTCATTCAGTGCTCAGCATCTCTTGGCAAACATCTGTCGAGGAGCCTTTGTCATCCTGAGTCTTGTCTGAGCAGGAGGAGGGTGGATTCCAGCAGAACTTCTCCCTGCTGACAGCTGAGGACAGGATCTCCACCTGGATCCAGCCTCCCCACAGGCATCCAGCAGCAGGAAGTATCAAGTGGTGTCCGTGCCTGGGGATGCAAAAGGAGTAAGGATGGAAGCAGATTATTTTACTTTGCATCCTGAGCACGAGGATGGAGATATTCCAACAGTGTGGGATTCTTTGGATGAACAAGTATCTTCTTAAAAACCTCCTTACGGGTTTTTAAAACAAACCCTTGAAACTTCCTGGCAACTCTTCTCCCTTTCTTGCAGGGTTTTGTACAACTCAGCATTGTTCTGTGCTTTTCCAGAACTTTTTTCGGTGTGGTGGGAAGATGAATCAGCAGATTGCAGAATACATTCTTTCGGGAAAAAAATGTTCTCTTTGGATATAGATACTTGAATATTTCTGTATGTATTGGTACAGTCTATTCATATATTAAGTAGAAGTTATTAATTTCTTTTGCTAAATGGCTGTGCTGACAAATGTTCAGTGTTATGCAATCCATCCATTTGAAATACAGGCAAACCTTCCATCCCTGGCTTTCTCAGAATCCCACTTATGGGGGGGTTTGTCTGTTTTCAGACAGTTTCTGGCAGTTTCTTTTCCTGGTCCCTGCTGTGGTACCTGTAGGTCTAGATGGAGTTTGTCCTGCTGTGCTCTGGGCTCAGCCCTTGCACGGAGGAGTCTCAGTTCTAATATCCTGGCCTTTTCATGGGCCTTGTAAACTGATCCTGTAACTTCATCTTTTTTATTATTGTAGTGTCCCTCAAAGGCTGTGTAGCTACCACATGAGAGAGTTGAGAAGATACTGTTACTGTAACTACTGCATGTGTTCATCCTTTGTTTTTATCATTATATTTAACTTGTACTTCAGAGACATAAAACAATGGAAATGCAGGACTTGGGCAAATATGTGTGTCAGCTGATGATCAGAATTTATAGTTCTGTGTAGCCTCTGCGTTGTGGTTTAAATATCCAATCAATAAGTTCATTTTCCTGTCCATAAGGAAGTGTTAATTGCCCTGTGGTTCCTTTATCCTGATGATGTATAGTGTTGGCTGGGAAAAAACAGTGGTGCACAGACATATGAAAGGGAGATGGAGAGCTTGGATTTCTGGTTCTGAAGGTTGGGCTGTAGAATTTCTTAACCTGAGATTATGAAGTTGATTTAGGGCAAATTTTGAATGCAGTTCTACAGTAAGTCCTGAGGAAGCCTCTTAACTCAGAAAAAACCCCCAAACTCCCCCTGTGTGGCATGGTTTAGCCACAGAGCTCAATATGCCAAAGAGTGCCTGAGCCTTGCTGGCAGCTCCTGCTGCCCCTCAGGATAAAGGGCTGGAACACCAAGGGATGGCTGGGAGCAGCTGCAAAAAATCTGGTGGGAAGAGGCACCCAGGGCATGAATCTGGAATCTCTGCGCCTCTGCCGGCAGCGGAGGCTTTTCTGCCTGGTGAGCTCTGCCTTCAGCTCACACCTGTCAATTGATGTGCTTTGGCTTAGTTGAGACAAATGCAATGTTAGGTGGGATAGTGGTCAGGTGAAAGAGAAAGAGAAGGAGGCTTGGAGCAAAGATTCTCCTCAACAGCTCAGCCTTGAGGGAGTTTTGGAAGTTCAGCTGTCCTGTTGGTTGGAGACTCAGCAGGAGATTTGAAATTGTGTCTACTGTTTTCTTCTTTAAAACACATGCCTTTCAACCTTAGAAAAATGAGAATTTACATTAAATTAGGGTAGCAGGATACTCTTTTGGACAGAGCAATGCTTTTCTAATAGTTTTGTTTTGTATGCCTTTTACTGAGGAATAGATTTTAATCAAATGTCTGCACCTTCCTGGGTAATTTTTTTTTTTCTGGCAGTATTAAACTTCACTCTATGCCCTGCTATGTCACTGCAATGTGGAAGTGGATGGTATGTGAGATATTAGGGATGTGAGGGTGGGGGGGCCCTGGCACAGGGTGCCCACAGAAGCTGTGGCTGCCCCTGGATCCCTGGAAGTGTCCAAGGCCAGGCTGGCCGGGGCTTGGAGCACCCTGGGATAGTGGAAGGTGTCCCTGCTCATGGTAGGGGGTGGGACAAGATGAGCTTTAAGAAACCAGTCTGTGATGTTCAGATGATAAATTCATTTAGAAATCCCACCTAAATACAAGGGAGATTTTTTAAGATCCTCTGACACGTTGCCCAGATTGAAAATAAGCAGGGGTTGAAAACCAGTGTGTTTTTCCAAAACAGACTCCTTTGCATTTATAGGGAATTTGGATTTTTTTTGAGTTGTTGCTCTAGCTGCAAGTTTTATGAGACTGCACTGGGGTTAGCCCAGACAGACACCTGTGCTCTAAGATGGGAGACTTCTGGAATTACGTTTATCTTCCATGTTATTCTGTGAACTGCTCTTTGTTAAAGGAAAAGTTTAATAAGAATTTGTCTTATTGCCCAGGTTTGGCAGAGTCACACAACATAGTAGTCTGTCTTCTCAAAACCACAGAATGTCTTCATGTTCCTAATACTTAATTTCAGCTCCCTGATTGAGGTTGTTCATGGAAATTATGTAGTGAACTGCCTACTTTCTTCTCTAAATTGACAGTTGTGTGGGCTTGGGGAAAGCATTAATGTCACTGTTCTGGAAAACAACCCCCAAGCTTTGTATCCTCATGCGACAGGAGATCTGAAAGTGAAAGTACTTCTTGATGCTTTCGCTCATGCTAATTGTTCAGCTTGCAGCACTGATAGTAATGCCTTTGAACAGATATTTCACAAATTACTGGTAAAGACTCTCAGACTTTTTTTCTTTTTCCCCTGCCACGTTTTTTTCTTCTCTCTCTGAAATAGACTTTAGAGTTCAGTAACAGGTTTACTGTAGCCTTTAGGGTTGAGTGTATGATTAACTTAGCACTAACATGAATTAAAAAAAAAGCTCCCAGGGATTTGGAGTACTAGTATTAATTAAGGACATATTTTCTGGTTTTTGTTATGACATTATGTGCTAGCAGACTAAAGGCAGCATTTCTCTTCCTGTTACTGCTTCCAAGAGAACAAGTGTGTTCTAAAGTGTTAATGCATCTCCTCCAGGAGTGCTTTCCTCAGTGCTGAGGTGGCTGTCCCCAAAACCAGGAACTGAGAATCTCCTCTTGCCTTCTGTCCATCTTTGTGTGCTGATGCTCTCACTCTGCGCAATCTGTTCCTCCTCCCTGCCCAACCTGCACGTAGGAAATTCAGGTGTGCTCATTGTCCCTAAGTCACTGCTCTGTCCCTGCAGTGCCCAGCTGCGTGTGATGTGCACATGTTTGCAGTGGTTATAAATCATAGGCGGTTGGATGTTTAAAAAGAAAAATCTAAAAAAAAGAATTCTCCAACCAGCCCTGAAAGGAACGGTGTGATGGGCTCAAAAGGTGACCTGGTGATGGGATGGTGTTTGTGACACACCTTGTCTGTCCAGGCATTTGTGGATAAGACCATGTGCATGTGTGGGAAGCAGAGAACAGGATCTTCAGTGCAGCAGAGACTCGAGGTGTTGCTGTGCATTTATTTGGGCTTGTTGTGTCCACCCAGGATTCTTTTACCCAAGCATCCACTTCTGTCCATGGTCAGAAAGTGAGGGACTGGGGGAAGGTGAGAATTAAAGATCCCAGATGAGCTTGCCCAGAGTGAGGTGTCCCTGAGTCTGAAAAGCTCCCACATTCCCACGGTGTGATTCTCCTTGGAAAGTCTTTCTCACCTGCACAACATGGCAGCAGAAGGGCTGGATGTGGGTTCCCCCAGGATCTCAGATGGACAGGGAGACAGGTGAGGTTTCTCCACTCCCATCAGGGGTCGTTTGGGGAAGGTGGGCTGTGTTTGTGTACTCTGAGTTCTCTCTGCATCCTTTTCAAACTTAGGAGGTTACAGAAGTGCCACGTGGCCAGGGGGATGCTGCACTGTCAGAACACTTCCTTGAGCACAGAAAGGAAGAAGTAATGTGAGTTAATAGGAAAGATGCTCTCTGGTCAAATGTGGGTGGAGAGAATTCCTCCTCCAGGGCACTTGGTACGTCATGCTGCCCTTGGAAGAGAGAAAGAAACAACCAGCTTTCCCAAAAACTTGCTCTGAACATGTATTTTTTTAACTTTCCATTTAGTCAGGAGGAGAGAGATCTTGCAATAATTGTGAAGACACTACACTGTGTACAGAGGTGTTGTCTGCTGGCTGTGCAGGATATTTATCCTTCCTGCCGGCGGAGTAGGAAGGTGTTTACTGATGGTGTGTTCTGTGGGATTATGCTGCTTCTTTAACAAATGGAGGAAGCAGCACTGACCTCCCTGTGGCTTCATCCCAAGGATCACCCTGTGGAAGCTGGATCCTGTCCCTGGTGCAGTTTAGTGTGTGCTTGGCTTTCAAACTGCTAGCAATAAATTAAATGGTAACCTATTGCTTTAGAGTAGTGCTTGGCACCGTGGAGCCCTGAGCTGATTTGATGATTTCCTGCTTTGATGGATCCCTGGCAAAGGTGTAGTGCCTTGACAGTGAAAAACACAACTCCAAGACTGCAGCAGGTAATGGTGATGAATTTTAATAGGAATCTTTGTCTCTGAATAAAAGTTTTATATAAGATTAAGTAACTGCTAGTGCTCCTGGAGGCAGACAGTTGCACAGTAGCATGTTGCTGTTTTAGCTGCCAAAGTTCCTTAACATTTTCATGGTGCCTGGTGATGAACTGTCTAAAGTATTCCCTCTTCTGTGATCTGTATATGCTGGTTTCATTCAATTTGTAAAACTTCCTGTGCAGTGATTTACTTTTCCACCTGTTTCTCTGTGCTTTCCAACTTGCCGTGCTGCTTTTATCTGGGGAGGGTCCAGGTAACAGTCCCAGTTACCAGTCAGGGGAGTGTTCTTACAGTAGTTGGAGTTAAAAACTGAAACTACTGAAGTCCTGCCTCCTGGAAATACTCAGAGTAGTTTACCACCACCAGTTTTGATGACAAAAATACTCTATTTACGTATTTGCATTTTTAATTTATTAATGTCTGGTCCTTCAAGCAAAGGACCAGAATGAAATAAATCAATTCTTTCCTGATGCCTGATACTCAGTTACCATAAAACTAATAATAGTTCTGTTCTTATCATAAAACTAATTGGAGATGTTGGTAGTTACATTCTGAATAGTGATTCTGACAATGCATTTATTGGGTTCATATCTTTCAGATAAATTCACTTTACAGTCAGAGAATTGGTCCTGAAAATCTGAGAACTTCATTGCTCGTCACTGCAAGTAATGAAGGTTTTACCATTAGAGCTTAGAACATTCTGGTGATTTTACTGGTGGCCACACTCGGTGGAGAAACCTGAGGTGCTGAAATTGATGAGATCAATACTTTCCCATCTGTGAGAGCCTTTGGAATCTCTTGACTTATATTCAAGCAGGGACGCTAGCAATAATTCATAGTTTCAAGCAAGGAAATGCCTGTTTTAAGTGAATGCTAAGTTTATTTAGATTGAAACAGGCAACTTATAAAAAAAAGCTTTATCCAGACAAACATTAGACTACATAGATGTGATAAATGCTATCCCAGCAAATTTTTTTGTTCGTAAAGCATCAGCATGACAGTTGTTTGTTCCATCACACCAGCATTCTGTCTGCTCCAAGTCACGTGCTCAAGCATCTCTGTGTTGTCTCCAAAGCCAAAAACCCCCTTCTGCCTGAGAGAAAAACTGAATAGTTGTTTTCTTCAAAGCACAGCAAGGAAAGCCTTGTTGCATCCTGTTTCTGTGTCTTTTTTTGTTTGTTTTGGTTTTTTTTTTCCAAATGGACAGCCCTGCCTTATTCAGTAATCCTTAAAATGACAGCAAGTTTCTTCTCAAAACTTGTAAATGATAATGAAGGCATGAGTTCTGTCTTCTCACAACAGTGATTTTCTGGGGTAAAACATGGAGTTTGTCTCCAGCATTCATTGCTCTGGACTTTATTGTAGGAAAGTAAGGGGTGCTTAACTTTGCTTCAGTTTTTCTCTTGTGATCACAGTGTAAGAAGAGCTGGTTCAGGCGTGTTCGAGGGAAGACACACCTCACTTTGACTTCAGGCTGGGATTTGTTTGCTTCACTGGGCGCATTTGAGGGGGAAAAATAATCCAGTGATTAATCATTCAGTTTTGCATTTCTGAATTTCAAAAAATGTGTGTGTTTCTTCACGATTCATCTTTAAAACAGAGTCAGTAAAACAGATTAACTTGGATGTTCTTGTAAGCCATGCGTATCTACATGGGGAATTCTTCAGTGGGATACTCCAGTATTATTGGTGTGTTATTATACAGGTATAAAACATGGTATGAGGACAGAAATAATGTTTCTCTTTAAAAGATAGTATAAAAATCATTTCATTCGGGTGCAAATACTTTATAAGCTAAGGTAGAGACAGCTGTGGTAGTATGGCTGCAGCACAGTAAGTACATCAGAATGTCCTCTGTCAGACTGCTGAGGGTTGGAGCAGCTTTGCCAAATTGCATTTGCCCAGGGCGAGAGTTTTGTGGAACTTGCTCACCAGTGTGCCCTGATCATCTTATGCTTGGAGTGATAAATGTCACATTAACCCACTGAGCAGAGCTTTCCATCAAAGGTCTCGTTCTGTTTCCTCTGTTTTGCTCAATCACTTCCTAAGTGAGTGTGGCAATGACTTCCTGTCCCTTGGCTTTACACCGAGAAATGGAGTCAGAGCGGCGGCGCTTAAACCTTCCCCGGGATTGCGGAGTAAGGAAGACCTGGGAATATTTAGTTTTTATAAAATAATTGCCTCAGCTGAACCTTACGGTCCAGCCAAGGTTGTTTCCCTGCCTGGGAGTGCAGGCTCTCTAATGAGTGAGTTGAGGGGTTTTTATCCCATCACTCTGTCTTCCACCTGAGTCTGTGGCTTGTTTGTCATTGCTTCTCGGAGAATCAGCCTCGCATCCTCTCAGCTGACCAGCTCCTCACTGGGTGTGAGCATGTCCCTTTGTACAATGTATTTTCAAAGTGAACACTTTACGAAGTGATGAATAGAAATAGTTTTGATTTTTGGTGAAACTTAATTAATTTTTTTAATGGAAAGTAGTTCCATTCTTCATGCTTCTGAAGAAATAGATTCTCTTCCTCAAATTCTTCATCCTAGCAACACTATTCCCTGGGAACATTGCATTAAATTTGGTGAAGCAAAACAGGTATTTGCTGTTAAATATTTACTCTTGCAGCAACTTATTGTTGCAGTTGGAAGCAGGAAATTTTAAAGGAGCTTTTAGGTTGTCATATTGGAATGAAGTGTTTCCATAGGAACTGAAGATATTAAAATGTTCCTGGAAAACTGAACTTGTGTCCGTAGTTCCAAACTTAACTACTGTATAAAGTTTAGGGTTTCTATTTTTTATTGCTTAACGATGTTAAGACGAGGTTTCCAGCAGATGTGTCCTTAAACAAAATTAAAAATAAGCTTAAAACCTTTGGGCCAAGGACTTTCACACTTCCAGTGACTGTCTTTTGAATGTGTTTTTGGTTGGGCTTCATGACATTTTACTGATACCTAAATAAGAAACTTCTGAATGAATTATTGGTTATACAGTTATGTGAAAATCAGTCAATAAAACATTTAGGCAAACTCTGTAGGAAATTACAACACAACCTTGAAAACACACAACTAAAAATAACGTGGAGTGCTGTGCTGTGATTCAGGAGCTCTCTCTGACCAGAAATGCAGAGTCATTAAGCCACTCCTGGAGGTGGTGAAACTCAACGTGCGTGGATTTGGGCAGGACCTCACGGATGGGGAAGCTGGGTATCATGTGTTTGTCATTGTTTTATCTGGAATAAAACACGGTTTACTTAAATCAGAGTTGCAACGACACATCTCATGGGGGTGACTGTGCAAGTTGGGTCCTTCTAAATAATGTGTGCAGGTGCAATAATGGAGTGATTTAACTCTGACCTCTGTTCCCTCACTCTTCCTCTCACAGCACTGCTCAATCCTGCGCTTCTTTCTTGTGCAGGACAAATTTGGAAGCACTTCAGAAGAAGCTGGAAGAGCTGGAGCTGGATGAGCAGCAGCGAAAGCGCCTGGAAGCATTCCTCACCCAGAAACAGAAAGTCGGAGAGCTGAAGGATGATGACTTTGAGAAGATCAGTGAGCTGGGAGCAGGGAATGGTGGTGTGGTCTTCAAAGTGTCTCACAAACCCTCTGGCCTCATAATGGCGAGAAAGGTGAGGGGCTCAAAAAGAGCAGCTTGGGGATTGTGTTCATTAAGGACGTTGTCTCTGAAATACAGTGATTTTATTTAGAGAAATAATTGGTGGTGACACACAAAAGTTACTATTTAATGTAAACTTTCAGAGAAGGGGATGTGTTTCCAAAAGTAGGAAAGGCTGCACTTCCTTATTCTACATAAGCTTCCCAGTTTTTCAGAAATAGTGTCACACGTTAGTAATGAAAGGATTGGCATTTGTTCCTCCCTTTTCCTTCTCACTGAGGAAGGAGGCCTAAAAGAAGTTACTGGGAGTTAGGGAAAAGTGGCAATATTCTGTGTTCTGGGCAATAAGTTTAGGTGAATGGAAAAGGTATCACCTGTTTTAAGAGCTTCCTTCACAGAGGCACAGACCAGAAAAGGGGCTCTGGATGAGACTGGAGAAGAAAAGAACTCAAAGAAATGGGAATGAGGGAATGCATTGGAGTTCAGTGACATCTCCTGTTCTGTAGTTCCATCCTGGGGTGCAGTTTCTATGCAGGAAGGGATTGTCCTTCTGTGGGAGTATTTTTCATGCTTTACAACCTGGAGCAGTTGTGACCTAGTTTGCAAGAGAACTGAGAATTTTTTTTTTTTCGGACTGAAATAGCTTGATGTCTTAATTCTCATTTTGTTTACATGAGAAGCTTTCACTTCCTCTCAATATCCCTGGGAACAGAACACCCATCCCAGGTCCCATTGTTTTACTACACTGGGAGCTTCCCTTTTGTTTTGATGGAGAAGTTGGAGACTTCAGGTATTTCTTTTTGAAAAGGGGACAGTGTCATCTTCAGCAAAACTAAAGGAAAATGTACATGTGCTGACTAAGAGTAAACTATGCTCAGGACACTGGCAGTTTGAGGAGAAGCAAAGGAAAATGCCCAATTCTGAGGTGTGGGAATTACAAAATAAACAAATCACTGAGGTTTTCTTGAACTAAATCAATTTAATTGATTTTTGTTTTTTCACCTACTGTGCATTTAACAGGAAATTTTATCCAATTCATTAATATTTGATGTAACTGAGATGTTTGCTGAATTGCAATTTTTCTTTCATTTATTAACCAAAATTTAATTTCCATAATTCTCTTTCCATAATCTTTCCTTTCACATCAGAAATACACTTGTATTGTATGGGATAAACAGTGGGGAAAAAGTATTGGGGAGTTTTTAATTGGAGGTTCAGCTCATTCCTTCCGCTAATGCTTTACAAACACCTGTACAGATATTTTTCAGCAGCTGCCTCTGAGTCAGTGCATCTTTGACACATTTCCCTAAGGAAATGTGCTGGAACAAAAAGTTTCTGCTGGAGAAGTATTTTGTGTAAAGAGGATGGAATTCCTGCCTGTTCATGGATGCTGTGTCGTAGTGTTTTGCCTTGGCCACTAAGAAAATGAGGATGGATTATTTTACAGTTAAATTGTAGGATAATTCAGGTTGGAAAGGTCATGAGATGCTCAAAGCAGAGTCAGCTCTGAGATCAGAGCAGGCTCAGGGCCTGCCAGGTATTGGAAACCTCTCTGAATGGCACAAAGAAATCCTGAAGAGTGGCTTCTTTTGCAGTTAATCCACCTGGAGATCAAGCCAGCTATCCGCAACCAGATCATCCGGGAGCTGCAGGTGCTGCACGAGTGCAACTCCCCCTACATCGTGGGGTTTTACGGAGCCTTCTACAGCGACGGGGAGATCTCCATCTGCATGGAGCACATGGTGAGCCCTCAGAAATGGGATATTGGCTGGGGCTTATTCACTGGGCATTCCTGCAAACCCTCAGTGCCACCAGCACTGCAGTTAGCAAAGTTCGCTGCTCGACTAAAGATGTGGTTTGGATTTACTCTGCAAATCCGAGGTTGGGATTGATAGGAGCTGTTCTATCCCCTTCTCCAGTGTCTGCTCTGTACAAATGTGGCCTCCCAATTGCTTCTCTTTTATCCTTTTGCTGTATTTCAAAATATTTACCCAATCCTGCTACTTAAACACTTGTTCTGATTGGGGTTCAGCTTTGTTTTTGCTGCAGAATGGACCAGATCACTCTGCTACTGCAGCTGTGCAGATTCTATTTTTTTCTTATTTATATGAATCCGTGTTTTGTCCCTTTTTCAAGTTTTACAGAAAATGCAAACATGAAGAATAGTGAACAAGCCCAGAGGGATCTTACACAACTTTTTTAATGCCAAAAAATATTTTTGACTGTGTTTCATTTTAATACAAAGTACACATTCTTCTCGACATCTGTTTGCCTTTCTCCAGCCATATGGACTCAAAACATGAAAAGTAAATTTTCTGTAATTAAAGGACAGTCAAATTTGCTGCCTCACTTGGTAGAGGTTTTTAACAATATGAAACACAATACAGCTGAAAACCTCTTTATTTTTTCCCTGAAAAGAACTGTTTCTTTGGAGAGAAGCTGTATTTTTTCTGGAAAGTGCATGTGATTGTTTTAATGCTTCTCTGGTCCCTCAGAATTTTTAGAAGGAATCGATGGTTGCTTAGGAACGAGCGCTCATGATCCGGGTTTCAGGCGTGTGAGAGCCGAAGGCAAGGTGTGCATCCCCCAAAATACAAATTCCTGCTGGGAATTTGAAAGTTAAGCTCTCAAAACTGAAGGGAAAACCAAAAAAGAGGAAAGTAGGTGTTAAAAAGCGCTGTCTGGGCATTGTTTGAGATTATATAAAATGTCACAGATGTGCACAGCTGCAGTTGCTAAAGGAGCCTGTGTGTTATCACATTCCAGAGAGAGATGGAGATCCAAGAGATCACATGGAGAAATAAAAGGCCTAAGGAGTCTAAATTTATTTGTCAATGAGAAAATCACCAGCAGCAGTCAGGGTTTGGAGGTTCCTAAGCAGGGAGTAATATATCTGACAGGAATATTATGTCTGACAGCAAGCATTTTCAATTTAACCAAAGGCAGGGTGAAATCTGGTGGCTCAGTGCTGAATCTAGTCCAAGCCAGACTGGATACAACGTTTTACACATAGAACAACTGATCAATAAGTTACGGAATCAAAAGAGAGATGGATTATTTAAATTATAGTCTTAATTTAGCATTAAGCCTAATGCAGATCATTGGTAGAAGTTTTTGGTCTCCTTTTGGATAAAAGATTAGATGAAAATCTCCGTTGTGGTCTTTTTTTTTTCAGTTGTTACCACTCAGAAATCTTATTTTTAGCAGTGGGTTACAAAACCTAAGTAGGATTATGAACAAAAAGTTGGAGGTGGAACAGGAATGGAACTTGAGTGTTTGATATTTTTAGGTACCTAAATTCAAGATCAATGCCTAACTTTGCTTAGCAGCAGGTATTTAACAGGCAAAAGGATTGGAGGCAGCTCCTGCAAGACACTGAAGGCTGCAGCCAGCACTAGGCAGCTGAATTGTGTTCAGCCTTGTCTAGGATCAGAGCTGGTCCTCAGGAGGGGAAAAAAGTGGTTTTTTCTGTACAAAATTATAGTTAATATACCAGTGTCTCAGCAGAGACAGCTGTCCAGAAATTCAGACTGGTTTTACAGGAGATTTTCTAAAGATATTTTTTTTCTGCTGGTGTATTTTTAATCAAGTGTGGAGTATGTGGGTGTGTTTTTTACAAAAATACATGATCAAATAAGTATTTATATACTTCCCTTCTCATAAGAGTTGTAGATTTTAGTCCTCAAATAATAAACCTTTGCGTTCCAGTTTTTTTGCTTTCACCATGTGTAAATGTTGATGAAAACTTCCAAAGGGGAGGTTAAGGCAGAAGGCAATTAATTACTCCAGTTGGATTTTAATGTCAAGTACTGGGAGTTATCCAGTACTGATCCAGACAACAGGATGTGGTTTTAAATTTGAAAAATAACTTTTCAGTTTCTTCTTTGGTTGTATATTCTCTGCTCCAGAGAATCTAGACCTTATGCACAAGTCTATTGTTGAATCAGTTGCTAAAAATAAACAGCATTTTTCCCAGTTTTCCTTTTGAAAAGCTCTTAGCAACAGTGGGATATATTTGCCTTTGCTGGGGGTGTGTGTGCATGCAGGCAGTTTATTTAATCTAATAAACAAGGCCATGGCTTACCAGGGAGCCTTAAAAACAGTTCTCCCTATTTTGGTTCTTTCTGTGCCAAACCAATCTTCCATCCTTGGAAGAGCCACCCGGGACCTGCAGAAGTGACAGCGGCACCTTCTCCTGTGTAGGGTCTGCTCTGGGAGAGGAGTGGAACAGGGATCTCGGTTCTCTTGACTGTGGGGTGCCACTGGCACAGGTTCCCAGAGGAGCTGTGGCTGCCCCTGGATCCCTGGAAGTGTCCAAGGCCAGGCTGGACAGGGCTTGGAGCAGCCTGGGATAGTGGAAGGTGTCCCTGCCAATGCAGGGAGTGGAAGGAGCTGAGCTTAAAGGTCCCTTCCAACCCCATCATTCTGGGATTTTCAAGCAGAAAACTCTGTCTTTTCCAGTATGAGGAGTTTTCAGCCTCGTAATCAGGATCAATAAAATCTTCTCGTTCTGTCTTTGGAGAAGGAGGATGATCGTGGATGGCTGTGACAAGAAAAAAACGCATTGGACTGAAAATTACAGAAACCTGTGACATCCTTCCTGCTTACTTGTCACTGTTTGTGGACAGTGCTTCCTTAAGGAGATCCAAGCCATGGAAATGCTGCTCTGGAAGAGCATTGTGTGCAGTGTTTATTTGAGTGGATGTTGTTAGTGGCCAAATGTTTGCTTAAAATAAACATAAACCTGACTGATTCCTCCTGAGGAGCGATTTATTTGTTACAGATTTGCACCACAACAATGTTTAAGCAAACATGAAGAGCAATGTGGGTTGTTTTTTTTTTTTGAACAAATTTAGGCTTTAGTTTACAGCCCTGTTTAAAGTATTTTAGAGCGATTTGATTCAAGTTTGACTATTCAAGTATTTCTTATTAGGATGGTGGCTCCTTGGATCAAGTGCTGAAAAAGGCTGGGAGAATTCCAGAGCAGATCCTGGGCAAAGTTAGCATTGCGGTGAGTGGGTCTGTGGGAATGGGCACCTCTGGGGCTTGGTTGGGCAGTGCCACATCCAGGACTGAGGGATGAGGGAGAAGGGAATATTCCCAGATTTTGCAGTGTGTTGCTTTCTCTCCTGAAGCATCTTTGTACGTGGCAACTGTGGGCACTGGAATGAGTAACACATTCTGGTGTGTGTGCTTGGAGTTGCTGCTTTTGGATCAGTTGATGCTTCTGGATAAGAGCTGAATTAACACTTCCTTATTTTTCAATATTACCTTTTCATCTCCATTCTGCAACAAGCTCTGTATGCAGAACTTCCAGGAAGGGCTTGGGTGACTTTGTTTTTCTGAGCTGGAGGTACAAATTAAAACTCAGTGTTGATTGGCAAGGATTACATTTTGGGATTTCTGTTAAGCTGCATCCAGTTGGAATTCTTGTTCAGACAAAGCATTCAACTCTCTCTTCTGCTTCCTAAATTAATTTGTTTTTCGTTCATCTCTAGGTAATAAAAGGACTCACATATCTGAGAGAAAAGCATAAAATAATGCACAGAGGTGAGATAAAAGTTTGTAACTTTCTTTGAATATAATTTTTATTCACATTAAAATACCTCTTTTTTTCTATGATTGGTTCTTCATGGTTCCATATGCCTTTGGTTCAAAGGGTTTTTCTTGGGTTGTGTAAGGCAAACTTTCTGTTTTAAATCCAAATCTCTTACCATGACTATCAGGTGTCTTCAACTTCTGTCTTCCTGCAGCTTATCTGGGTTTATAATCCATGCTTGAACCTGCTGTTCTTGCATTATGTGTGCACACAGAACTTGTCTGTTTGAGGCTGATTGCAATTAAAACCCCTGACCTAAATTTCATTTGACTATTCAACAGTCATTGCCATTAAAACTTTTAAAAGAAAGTCACTATTTTTCCCATCTGTCTTACATTCACATGCTGTTTATTGACATCTGTCATGCAGAACTGCATCCTTTTTATACTTTCAAACAATTAAAAAACCATGGTGAAGCTGTGTAAAATGGGAGTGTTGTTTCTCCTGGGTCTTTAGTTACTTTAGAATAAATGTATTGGATCATTCTCTGCTTTTTAAAATCCAGCTCTTCCATTACTCTGCTGCATGTTCCATTAAAGAAAAAGGACCCTTGGTACAGTAATAAATCCATTTTTGCTGCTGTGGGTGTGATGTGAAGGTGGAGCTGGAGCAGTCAATGTTCCTGTGTGGCTGTTGGAGCAGTGGTGGTGCCCTGTGTGCAACCCACAGCAACTGCTAGGGCAGCTTTGGACCATAGGAGAATCTTCAGATTATAAAATACCTGCAGCAGACATTAATATATGTCTGAATTTACATTTGTTGCCCAGACTAAAAAGAGGAATTAGCAATCCCAGCTTGTACAAATTGTTGTAGGATCACCTTACACATGAAGTTGTGTTTATCACACATTTCTGGTTTGTGTTTTTTTAAAACAAATATAGCTGTCTTGTGGAGCAGAGAGGTTGGAGGGAGACTCTAAATGTTTCTGGTGATAGTTGCAAAGTCATTTGTCTCTGTTCAGAGCATAAGGACTCCAGGGAAAGAGATCACCTTATTTTAGGGCATCCTGGAAGAGTTACTGCTGCATCTTGTTGTTCTCAAGTCAGCCACAGCAGTGGGTTGTTACTATGTTGGTTCCTTGGTGGGTTTTTTTTAGGTTGTTCTTGCTCAGCTGAGACAGCAATTTTTATTTATTTATTTTCAGTTTTACAGTCTGTAAATCTGATAAATCCAAAATGAAGCCCTCCTGATCTTGTTTAAGTGCAGTTTAACCTCACAGTATTTGCTACATCAGAGATTGCACTTCAGGTTCATGGACCAAGAAAAGTTCCTTTTCCCATTGCTTCCAATTTTACTGGATTGCCCTGCAGTGTAAAATTCCATGTCCACATTGTGGTTTTCATTTTTCAGCTCAGTTTCCATCCTGTGTGCTCTGACAGCAGCAAGAATTCATGACCTTGTGCACTTCTTGCAGAAGCTGCTCTGTGATCACATCACATCTGTGATGTCTGATAAAGAGGGAGCCAAAGTGACATTTTGGGAGTTGATCATGGCCAGTGCTGGCAGCTAAAAGGAAAACCAGTCAGTTTTTCCATCTCTGGACATCCAGAGCCAAACTTGCAGCTTCTGTCCTCGATGCTGTCCGTAGGTCTGTCTGTGCCACAGACTTCCTGCATTATTTGGACACCCCTTATGGAGGTTGGAGTGCAGGTGAAGCTGCTTCTGTCAGTTTTTCCAAAATGCCTCTTCCTTGAATCCCAGCTGAAATAAACAGTGCTGGAAAAAGCACTTTTCTCTTTCTGTAACTGTGTCAGCATTATTTTATACACAGTTCTGATAATTGGAGATTGCTTTCTCTAGCCCCTGTAGTTTGCTATAGCACTGCACTGACAAGGTGTGAACAACATCTCACATGGGCTGTTTGTTCTCACTCATCCATCCCTGGGGAAAACGTGTGCATTGGTGGGCTTGTTGTCAGTAGGATTTATTGGAGTTGTGTTGTGGGGAGAGTGGGTGACTTAAAAATGAAGAGACATCCTTGTTAAACATGAGAACACAGCAACAAAGGGCCAAAAAGTCTGTTCTTAAACCTAAAGACAGCAAGGCTTGTGAGAACTCATTTGCAGGAAGGAATTTATTCCACTGCTGTGTTTTATTACTTGTATGGCATTATCAGCAAGTTTGGAATATTGAGCTTAAACTGCTTCCGTGCACAGGTGTGTCCTGGACTGACTCTGAGGAAAAGTGTTCACCTGTCATTCCAGACAACTCAAGGAGGAAGTTACTGGGGCTTATTAGAGCAGGAATGGAAAATACAGACCTTTTATATCTCTTCTGGAGCTGTGTTGTGGTCCTCTCTGAACAGAGAGGAATGAAGCCACAAAACCTCTGGAAGATAAACTGGTGGGATACAAGGCAGGCACAGGAAAGGAAGGGGCAAGGAGCACAACTGTGCTAGACATTTTAATAATATCTTCTATTCTGTTAAATAAAGATGTCTCTGGTCCAGTCTGGAGCTTAATCCTCTCTGGAAAGTCTCTCCTTGCAGAGAAGCTCCTTTGTGAGGTTTTGACCCCCAGCTGGAGGCAGCAGCCCCAGGGCAGGAGGTACCACCCAGCAGAGAAGTGTCACTGGTCTGTTCCAGGGGCTTCTCGTGAGATCCTGCCTTGGGAAATGGGAATTGATTGGAAGATCCCAGTAATGTGCTGCAAGGCACATCTCTGCTCTTTGTCCTCACATGTCTGTTCAGTAACTGGTGCAGAGTGAATTCTGGTCTGAAGGTGTTACGGCTCCATCCAGGGCCAGCTTTCAGAGTGAACTTGTGGGGCAGAGCAGAGGAGGGAAACCTCTTGCAGAGATCATCAGGCATTCTGGAAACTTCTCTGTATTGCCAGCTCCCTTTGCAGTGTCATGTCTATCCCCCTGGCCAAGGACTTCTCTAGAATTCTCTTCCTGGCTTATATACCACCTGGGGTGATACATAAAATAACCTTCCACTTTCTTTAAAACCGAAATACTTACATAACACACTTTGTGTTCCTTGTCTGTTCCTTGCAAGTTCCAGCATACATTTTGCAGGATGCCTTGGCATTCCTGTTCCTCTGGCAATACAAATCTCTGGTTTCCAGAGAAACTGCTCAAGTGCTCAGAGGCTCTGGAGTGAAAATAGAATAGGTGCTACATTTAGAGGGGTGGAAAGGCAGCAGCCTTCCAAACATCACACTGATCACATGGGGTGCCTTGTGTGGAAAATGAAAATACTCCAGGGAGGAGAAGCTTTGTGCTGAAATCCAATGAGGAGACGTGGTTGCTGTGCTGGTCTGGGAGGTGCAGTGTGGCATTGCCGCCTGCAAAAACACTGCAGGGAAAAGTCCAGCCTTCGAAAGACATGGGGGATTCTAAAACTTAAAGATGCTCATAAAGAGAATTTTGTTTGGGGCACTGACAGTGGAATGGTAATGATTTTTTCTTTACCGTTTAATTATGAAGCATCAATGAACTCTAGAGATTAAAGTGAGGATTTACATCTTTGTTTGGAGTTGAATTTGTAGCTGTGCATTGATGAGCAGCACAAATCTGGGTATCTATGATTTGCTCGGGCTCTGCTGTGCTTCCAGTGTATTTTGCAAACACTGTTTTTTCCACCTTGCTTTTGCACAGAGCTTTGGGTACAGATTCCTGTGCAGCTGGGAATCTCTGATCTCTGCTCCCTGCGTCCCTGCTCCAGCTGCTTTGGGTTTGGTTGTTTTTTAGCTCCTGCTAAAAAAATGGTAGGTCAAGCTCCCAGATTGGATTCTTCCATTCCACAGTGAAGTGTCCCTGTGGTGAGGTCTCAGCAGGCAAAGACCTGCCCAAAGGAGGCAGAGCTTGCAGAGTGTCCAGCTGTGTGCCCAGCAGGCCAGATCCTCTCCTAGGGGTGTGGAATCAAAGGCAGCACACACGAAATACCTGCCTGGGTTTTCCGTACACAGCTCAGCACAGGACACTGCTCCCAGTATGCCTGGACAGTTTCAGTTGCCTGGAAGAGGATTTCAGGGACAAGAAAATGGAGCCACAATTTCCAAAAGTAGATAACTATCCAAACTTTGTGTTATTCCTCAGAAGGGAGCCAGAGGAGGAACAGCTGAAATACAGTTTTGTTTTACTTTGTCCTCCCCATGGACCTTGTTCAGTGAGGCATAAACCTCCTGCATGGAGGTCTTTCTCCAGTGGGGCGAAGTCACATCAGTGTCTCCTCCCCAGGGACATCCCATGGGCATCCCACCCAAAGGGCAGCTCCTGGAATATGTCTGTGCTTAAAAGTGAAAAGCAAATGAAGATATGTGACAGCCTATAGACTTCTGGGTCTGCTCTGAAGTGAAATTATGATTCTCTTTCTTCAAAACAAATTTCCAGTTCCCTTTTTTCTGCAGCATTACTCTGCCAATGTGGGCTGTTGGTTGCTTATTTTGATAATGTGTTGGTAATGGCCAGCTAAGCAGTGAGATACAGTGAAAAACCTCCTTAAAGCTATAAAAGAAACACTAAACACTTGTTCCCTGTACCTTTGCATTCACAGAGAGCTGTTATTAGTTGCTAAGCTACCAGTGACCCTTATTAAATTTCCATTTAGGAAAAGTGATGAATTCAAAATCATGAGGGGGTTCTCTCACAGAAAAAACAACCTCAAAGTATTTTAAATACACCTTTTCAATAATAGGAAAATTATTTTTTCAGACCTTTTTTTTAAAAAAAAACCAAATCTAAACCAACAAACAAACCCAAGACCACCACCGCAAAAAACCCCAACCAAATCCAGAAAACAAGAACCCACTCCAGGAAGTGCTTGGCCATAGGATGATTTATGCCTATGTAGATATGAAGGAATGATAGTGTGGCTGCTGTAATTCATTGACCTTTGTAAAATAAATATGTAGGACCTCTTTATTGATCATTTCTAGGCAAAGGATCATCATTCAAGAGAAGTTACGCTGTTGTACACTTATTTATCTCAAAGGAGATCATTTATCTGCAAGGAGGATGTGGATGCTCAAATCTAATATTTAAAAGCCAGGAAATAGGGTGAAATCAGAAAGCTGACAACCCTTTTTGCATGTGTAATTTCAAATATTTCTTTTTGTTTATCCGTAGTTAAATAGAGAGTCTGTGAAATGGGCCTGGGAGGGACCCAAATCTCTGATTATTCTCAGAGAAGGAACAGAATTGTGCCATGGAAGGGAAGCAAAAGGAGGCACATGAGAATTCTCACCTTGCATTGTCAGATTTCCTGTTTTATGTCTTAAATCATCCATTCATTTTTTTCCAGATGTTAAACCATCCAACATTTTGGTAAACTCTAGAGGTGAAATCAAGCTTTGTGACTTTGGTGTCAGTGGACAGCTGATAGATTCTATGGCAAACTCCTTTGTTGGCACACGCTCCTACATGTCTGTAAGTACAGATTTAAGTACAGATTTTACAGCTCTGAGTTTGTTAGGGTTGAGTTGTCCCAATTCTGGTGATCAAACAAGAACCAACTGTTGCTGTTCCTGCTGCTGTTCATGGTTCAGCTCTTCCTGCATTCCAGGAATATTGCAGTGTCATATCAGATAGTGTGTGTGGGGGAAGAACTGTTGCAGGAAAAGCCAAGCACTCGGAATATTTATAACACTCCAGAAGAGATGGGACTGTGTCTACACTGCAGAATCCAGTCAGGTTTTGCATTTGGGGGTTGTACACGTGTGTCTCCCAGAAAAGCCCAGTGTTTGTTTTCCTTTGGAAGTGTGGTTCTCTTCCCACTCCAGCATTTGCTGGGGTCACTCTGTAGGCAAAGTGCTGCCTCACCAGCTCCTGGTGTGTCTGCTCCCAGATCCCAGCGTGGCTGCAGCAACGGGAGAAATCCTGGGAGTGGCTGGTGTGGGCAAGGAACTAATCTGGGACTGTTTCCAGGGTGTTCTGTGTTCCTGTGGATGAGGAACACCGTGGAAATTCTCTCTAGATGAGCTCTCTGTGTGATGTGCAAGCCCCAGCTAATGGAAGTAACAGCTCTTTTATTCTCACACACCTTGTTCAGCACACAATTAACTGGTACAGTTGTTCCCAGCTCTGGCTGTAGGATTAAAACTGTGTGGGCTTAGACTTAAGGGGGAAAAAAGCTTTAATGCTGCCTCTGTTTGGTATGAGACCTGCATTGTCTTTGTGTCATTTCATCTTGGTGACATGCTTGAAATCAAGCTGGGGCTTAAGTTCTCACATCTGGGGGCTGTTGCTAATGAGCAAAACCAAATCCACAGCTCCAGCTCATGCACACTCCTGCCTTTCCCTGTCTCTTTCAGGAGAAGGGACGAGAGCCAAGTGCTGTCTGCCTTCAGTTTTCTTCAATTTATTGTTTTTACAGACTGAGCTTTGGCTTTGCTCTCTGGCATCACAGACCAAGCCATGAGGGGGATTTTGTTTTGGTAGTGTTTGAAGGATGTCCTCTTGCAATAGCTCCCTTTGCACACTTCTGTACATACACAAACATACAGAATTATTACCTGCCAAACATCCCTTTCTGCCTCATTACAACAGTGTTAAACAAAATTCTAGATTTTAATTATATTTATATAACAAGTGCTCTCTCTGTTTCCTGCTTTTTCTCATCCACCCACCTTCCTTTACACTTACATGAAAATCTTGGGGTTTGGGCATCTCCATTGTTGTCCAGCAGTTGTGTAGTTTGTCCAGATGGCTTTGGAACTGACTGAGGTGGGACACTGGAGAAAACTCAAATATAATCTCAGTAAATGCTACAAAACTAATTAAGCAAAACTATCACCCCCTTATGGCAGAAGGAAGAGGCTTTACTGCATTCTCACATTCTCTGAGAAGAAGTTTCAAATTACATATGTATTTTTCCAATATGTGCATGTAATCAGAGAAGAATCTGCACCATTTTGGTAAAATATGAGTTTGATTTTAAAAAGTACAGAAAAGTGAACATTTTCTTTGCGAACTCTTAGTAAAAATGGATCTAAGAGTGAAGCCGATCAATGTATTAATAATTTCAGGAACCATATTCAGCACTGAACATAGACTGACAAAGCAGGTGCAAAAATTAAGCAAAAGGAGTGAGTGCAGCACGCATCTGCTGGCTTTGGCAGAAGCAGGAGGTGGATACACTGCTCAAAACTGAGGATCTGTGAAGCAGTGGGACTGGAATAGCCAGATACACTTCTGATCAGGATTCACCTCATCAAAAAAATCCCATACTTAAATATCTTTACAGTGTGTGAATCTCCTAAAGACAATACAAAATATATTTTTGGTTGAGTCTGATCTTGCCTGCAGAGCTTTGTGTAATACTTCCATTAGACTTGTGCTAAAGAAATGAAACAGCACATAAGAGCATCATGTCTGAGAAGTCTCACAGTTGTTTGCAGTGATGGAACATTTGGGGAATTTCAGGAAATACAGAGGGCAGATTTCCAGGAAAATACTAATAAGTCACTCATTTGAGCATGCTCTACTATTAAGTTGGGGTTCCATCCTTTAGTTTATCCAGGTTATTGCAGAATATATATTTTTTTAAATTTCTTGTTACAAACCTGTGTCTCCTCCCCTCCCCTGTGTTTTGCAGCCAGAGAGGCTGCAGGGCACTCACTACTCGGTGCAGTCAGATATCTGGAGCATGGGGCTGTCCCTGGTAGAAATGGCCATTGGCAGGTACCCCATTCCCCCTCCTGACTCCAAGGAGCTGGAATTGATGTTTGGCTGCCCCGTGGAGGGGGATTCTCCAGTCACAGAGACCTCGCCCAGGCAAAGAGCGCCCGGCCGACCGATGAGCTGTGAGTTACAGCACTGCTGATTTAATTTCCAATACCCTTCTCTGTCAGCTTCAAGGTCTTTCTTATCTGATCTTGTTCTGCACAGTGGGGCTTTAAACTTTTAACAAATCAGGGTTGCATTGGGCACCTGGCTCAGCTTCACTGTGAGGAGCCATGTGAGAAGAGAGTACCAAGATCCTTTTGGGGGTGGTTCTTGTGAACAGCCCCATTACTGAGATCCCAGTCTGTTGCTCTGGGTCTCTCCAAGATGCTGATCCAAGTGCAGCAGGATGATTCCCAGTGAAGTAAATGCTTTGGATCAGACCTGGAAATGTCTCCTTGCATGAAGGCATTACCCTGTTGCTGTTGCACCCTTTCCTGTGAATCTGCTGGGTGCCGGGTGCCAGTAGTGTCAGACTTGGGCTTCCTAAAGCACTCCTGCCATGGAGGGAGAGTAACACTGTGCTTCCACTTCTCCCATTTCTTCCCAGCCTATGGATCAGACAGCAGACCCCCAATGGCAATCTTTGAACTTCTGGATTACATTGTCAATGAGGTAATTTATAAACTTAAAAATCTGCACTTTACAACTGTAAATTTTTAAAGCATCCTGGAATTTGGGGGACTGTAGGGTTAGTGCTGTTTAGTTTGGTTTAGTCTTATGACCAACCTAATTCACAATTCTCCTATCTTTCAAATAGCTAAGCTCCAAGGCTAGTTAGAGATTGATATTTTAGAATGGATTGTTTCCAGTATTTTCACAAGTACTACTGAAACTTTTGTGACTCCACTGCTTCTGTTCTTTGAAAAAAATAAAGCATGCTCATGTTAGCTGTCATTTGTAGCAGCTAGATAACAATTGTTCCAGCTGGATGAATTATTGAAAACTGTACAACTCACCCATTTAAAAGGCACAGTTGATGTCTGGGTCCCTGCATTGCCTGTGCCACTGATAAATTGATAAATTGCTTCTGTAACTCATCTGCTTGCACAATTCTCTCAGATTACAAATCTATGTTGCATATTACATAACACCCAATCTGCCAGCACTAACTCTGGGAGTAGAGTTAGCATTGAATTACTTCAGCTGCTGTGGTCCTGCTCTTGCAGCATCCCTGAGGGGGTCAGTTTGGGCTGAAAAGCTGCAGTAGTTGAGAGTTTGGCAAGATTATCTTGTGCCACCTCTGATTTAGCACAAACATCTTCAGCAGGAGCTGCTGCCTCCAACACAGGCTGTGCACCAGAGAGTGAGGAGTGCAGGCCTTGTCTCTGCTCTGTACATAAAAGTAACTCAGTGTAAGGATGAAAACTTAAACCCTGATCCTGTAGCAATGTCCTAGAGGACAAGGCAATAACGTGCAGGTTTATGTAGTCCCCCTTCTTTATTTGTCAGAATTCTTTTTGAATTCAGAGCCTGAACAAACTCATTCCCAGGGACAGAAAATGTAGATCAAAAGGATTATGGAAGTAATGATGTGCAGGACATCTTCCCTTAGCAGCGTGGAGAATCACAGGGTGCTAATTAGTGCTCTGAGCCTTCTTTAATGAAGCTGAGGCTGTGCTCACCCCATTCAGGTGTGTGGGGAGGAAATAAAACAACCAACCAACCAACACCCACTCTATACCAGGGAGACTCTGATTCATGACTGAAGCACCTGAAGTCCTGCAGCTGGGAGTAATACTCCGAATCAGCCAGGGTTTTACAGCTTTGCTCACGTGTGGGACATGTAACTGGTAGATT
The DNA here is from genome assembly GCA_013397115.1 of Edolisoma coerulescens. Classification (NCBI taxonomy): domain Eukaryota; kingdom Metazoa; phylum Chordata; class Aves; order Passeriformes; family Campephagidae; genus Edolisoma; species Edolisoma coerulescens. The sequence continues at coordinate 653,322 of VWZW01005333.1, read as the reverse complement.
CCTGGGTAGGTTGTGCTTCATCATGTGTTAGTTATGCTGAATGATTGCTGATTTTCAAAATTTATTTATTTATAGCCACCTCCAAAACTGCCCAATGGTGTCTTTGGTTCTGAATTTCAAGATTTTGTTAACAAATGGTGAGTATTTTCTCTGTATTTTCTCTGTGGCTGAGTGGCAGAGGGACGCACTGGGGTCAGCCCTGCTGTCTGTGTCTATCAGGCACTTGGCAGTCAGAGTCCCTGCTCCAGGCCAGGGCAAATGTAAGGGCACTGCAATCAGCATAATCCTCTTGGGGTGTTAATGTGCCTAAAGTTCATCTTACAGGCAACTTGTGCATGCAGAGGAACCCCAAGGCTCAGAGATGTTTCCCTCTTTAGCGCTGAATTTCTGCTGCTGTGTGCAGCTCTGGGTAGTCCTCTCCCAGCCTTAGGGAGTGACCCACAGACAGCTTCTCCAAGGCTCAGGCACATCATCCTGCAGTGGCTGTGCCGTGGGATGCAGAATCTTGCAGGCTCCAGAAGTTTTTTCTTCCCCAGGAACCAATACCTTTATCCCAGCAGCCATTCATTCCCCCATCACTTTACTTTTCCAGTTGCACCTCAGTGATGCCCGCACTGAACCAGTGCTAAGGGAGGCAGCTCACTGCAGTTTGAAAAGTTTGTATATTTATTAAATATATTTATTTACAGCTTCCAAAAGGAAGGACAGTAATGCAATAGCCCTGCTTGATACTGAGCTTGAAGAGACTTGGGGGAAAGAAATGTGAGGGATAAAGTGGTTCATATTGTTTTAGTTGAAATGGGATTTATCTCTCCAGCTTGGTTTAGACACTCATCAGTCTCAGACAGCTCAGGATTTCTGACCTAGAGCTGTGGAATGCACAGAAGAGAATTGCAGGCTCCATCTCTGTTTGAGAGGCAGCTGGTGCTTTTATTGAGTGCTATCATCAGACCAGAGCAGTACAACCAACATGACACAACTTGAGCCTTATTTTAAAACATAAGAGAGTGTAACTTGTGTAATGCTTTGTGTTTTCCTAGTTTAATTAAAAATCCTGCTGAGAGAGCCGACTTGAAGCAGCTGATGGTAAGTGAAGGTGTTTAATTTGATCTAAGAGCACTTTCCAGGCAGGCTGCCTTCCTCAGCTGGCCCAGAGCAGATCAGAGCACGTGGCCTCGGGGGCAGCTGGTGGCCCACGAGCAGCTCAGCTTGAGGAGGAACAGCTTTCCTGAGCTAGAGATCAAGGGGCTGCAGGTTTCACACCCTCCTACAACAGGGACTGTCATGAAGACCAAAACTCTGGTGGGTTGTCAGTCTGCCATTTGATAATCACAATGGGTGACTTAAATTAATTAACAAAAGAATTCTTTCTTGAGTTTATTAGTTAATAATAAAATATTGAGTAATACTTTTAGGAGGACAAAAGAACAAAGCTCCACATACCATATGGACTAATTAAATACATTTTTATCATCTGTTGTGAAACACAAACTTTGTCTTTTTTACCAGCTTTGTCTTGCAAAATCTGTAGAACTCAACACAAATCCTGCATTTTTCCCTGTATGAAATAACCATATCACTCTCAATGAATTTTTCGTTTTAAGTGCAATGCCAGGACTTCAGTTGTACTGCAAAAAATCAGGTTTTCCCTGCCCTGATCCTGCTGTACAATAATGGTGCAAAATGCAGAGAGACTCTTTCTACTACAAAAAACCTTTTAGTGCCCAGGCAGACATTTTCCAGAGCATTATCTCGAGTGGCTGAGTCACATCCTTATCATTTATGTGGTGGAAGTGCTCTGCAGCAGGCACTGTGGCAGGACTCCTCTGGGATACTTTGCCACGTGCTGGTTGTTTCTGCAATTCTGTGGAAAACTCTCCATGTGGTTTGTAAAGTTTTACAGCTTGATTGCTCAAAGTGGGTTTATTGTATTGGGTGTTCCTGAGTGCTGGCACACTGACCCTGTTCTCCTGTGCCCAGATCCATGCTTTCATTAAGAGATCCGAGGCGGAGGAGGTGGATTTTGCGGGGTGGCTCTGCTCCACCATCGGCCTTAACCAGCCCAGCACCCCCACGCACGCTGCCGGCGTCTGAGCCTGGGGGCAGCTCCTGGACTGTACCTCTGGTGACAACGATGCTCTTCTGGTCCTCTTTCCTCAGCTTGTACCTGTTCAAACATGTATTTCACCTCTTAAGGAAGAATGTCTTGATAGCATGTGCCAAACGGTTTTAAATCTTGTCCTAAACTAATTGGTATCGTACCGGGTTCCGTTGTTCACTGACCAAATGTAAGCTGTGTAAGTTCCAGTGCTTGCTGATTTTAGGTGATTATGGATATTCTTTCTTAATGAAAATATCACTGGGGGAGGTTGGCCCCTGGCTTGTTTGAACTTTATCAAGACTCTCTGTAAATCGTTGGTACTTCCTTCAATCATGCTTTCCCTGAGCTCCCCAGGCTCGGGATCGGGATGCTCCGAGCCTGTCTGTGAGCATGCTTTGCTGCTGCCCAGCTGTACCTGAAAGTTAGGCCTCCTGGCTCCAATTTTGCTGTTGTCTAGAGATCTCTCTCTTTGCAGGTGAAGAAGGCAAGAGCTCTGCATTTCTTGGAATGCACAGGGCAATACTCTAATTGTAGACTTGTTCATATTTCTATATTTATTTTTCGAACATATCATCATCCTTGGATTTAGTGATGTATGTCTTTCTAATTGATTTTTAAAAGTTAGTTCTTGGAAGTGTCCTATGGAATCAAGACAATGATCCAAGCACTTTGCTTTCTTTTAACCTAAAGATTCATGACAACTGTGTTTAGTGTCTAAAAGTGTATGAAAATCCTTTATTGTTTTATTCTCTCAGATGTTTAGCAATGGGTTCTCTTAATAAATATATTATCAAGTAACTTCTTGAAGCTTTTTTTAAAACTTTACCAAGGTTTTAATCTGGTCACTGCACTATAAATTTCAGCTCCTTGAAAGGATGCTTTGTATGAGGAAATGCCTGAAATTCTTCCCCAAAAGGAATCCCCATCAGCTGGACATGAACTTCCACATGGCCAGCAGGATCGGGTATCAAAGGGCTGGCACAGCCCTGGGCCCAGCAGCGGCAGGAAATGTCTCATTGACACATCCAGGGCTTCCTCCAGCTTGTCCAGGCTCCAATGAGACCTGGAGTGACAGCTGGGACAGTGGAAATTAAACTCTTCCCTGAGCTTTACCTACACCCAGTAAACAGAACCACACCAGAACCTTTTACTGTTTGCTAAAAGAAATACACAGCAAGGTGTTAGAGGTTTAACTCCCCCTTTGGGTTGTCCTCCCCGGACAGCAATAATTTGGCCACTGCAAGCACAGTTCTGTGTAAGGACAGCAGGAAAAGAACTTTATTGCAACATGCACTAGAACTGGGCTATTCAAAAAGCAAGGGACTCGTTCACAAAAGCAGCAGGAATTCTGTCCATGGAAACTACTCTGGACCATGTTGGGCACAAGTAACATTTTTCAACAGTCAGCATTACCCTTTGGAGTTGAAATGTGCCAAGAAAGGCCAGGATGGCTCCTGAGCTCCTCCCAAACCAGCTCTTCACACACAGTACTGCAAGGGCTTATTTGACCATAACCTTTTGGCTCAGACTGTTGGAGCTTTTTTACCTGTCAGGCTTGGGAAAGCTTTGTTGAACAGTATCTTCCTTCCTGTTCTAAGTTCCTTCATTAAGACATCCAGGATCCTCAAAGCCCAATTAGTCTTTAGTACAGGATGAAGCCACATTTACATCCCAACAGTTTCCATTGGTAAAAACCAAACAAGAGCCAAATTAACACTCATCAAACAGTGGCAGGAACTCACTGGAGGCTGAAGGGTGTCTTCTGACCACCCCCAGGACACCAGACACTTTTCCAAATGCAAAAATTGTGGAGATGTCACATCACTTTCCATTTATAACTAAGTTCTTAAATTCCTCATGCTCCTCCTTGAGGATCACATAAAAGCAGGTGGCCTTGCCTTGATTTATGAGGTTACACTGGGAGAAAAGGAAAATAACACCAATTTAAGAGTATTAGCTCCTTATTACAAGCACCACGGATCATTTCTTACTCTACAATTTGAGGACAAATAAAAGGCTCCTTGGCTGCTACTCTGAAAGAGCAGAAGTAGAAAGTCCTTCTCTGGGACAGACTGACAGAACTGAAGAGCACCAGGAGTACAGAGAGACCTCCCTGCTGTGCTCAGAATTGGGCTGACACTGAGAGGACTCTGGGAGTAACTTCAGCTTTCCGTGTAACTGAGAACACAGCAGCAGAAGGCTGGAGACAGCCCTGGACACATCTTTTCTCACCCTGTATCCTTAATTCCCAGTTTAGGCAAATGAGGTCATAATGTAATCACTGGTTCAGCACCAGCCTCTAAGACCTGGGTTTGTTTCTCACATCAGGAAGTGAGAACAGACAAGTTATTGCTTTTAGTGCATGTGTTAAATTAGTCTGGTTGATCAGTTACTTCCTCCTTCCACATACAAAGGTGTTTAAGAGCTACATTAGGTTTGAAATGTGGAATGGATTATGCTACATATTTGTGCAGCAGATTTTCATTCTTTCAACATCTGAGTCAAGATGTGCCCAGCCTGTGACATTCATGTGTTCAGTGTCTCTGCCCTCAATTCTGATACATCAAATAGTTCATATCCACACACAGCACGAAATGGAAATCAGTTGGTGAGTTTTAAATGAATGAAGAAGAAATTCCTGAGTCTATTAAAAACCATCTCTGATTTTTTTCTCTCAAGAATCAGATTCCTCCTCCTCTTCCTCCTCCTCCTCTTTATCATCCTGAAGACTGAGGTGTAACTCGGTTTGATTGATGGCAGCCTCATTGTCCATCTGCCCAAGAGTCTGTCATGAGAAAAGAGCTGATTACCAAACCCAGCACAGATAGCAAATGCTCCTCAAATCACTGTTAAAGCTGTGCAGTCACTGTTAATTAAAGATCTCAGAGCAGGAACTGCTGACTGAGAGCCCAGCACAGCAACAAGTCCCTGATCTCCATGGAAAAGCTACACCTGACCACGTACTGAGTGAAAAGCTGCAGCACCTGTGCCTCATCCCCACCACCAGTGCTACCCCAGTGGCACAAGTATTAGACAAAACATTTCATAAATGGTGAACTGCAGCTACACCAAACAGGTATTTCCCAACCCCCTAGAAACATGGTGCTGCTTTTGGGAATGGGAAAAGGTGAAACCATTGAAACAAAACAGCAACAAATCAGACATTTTACAGCTGAGCTTTGCCGTGATGAGAAGCATAAATGAGGTGACAGAGGAACTCTACGGGAAAACCAGACACAGCCCAGCTCCGCTCATACTGACACCCAGCCATGGGGCCCCCTCCCCACCCCAGGGACCCCCTTACCTGCTGAGTGTCCTCGGCCAGGGCTGGCAGGGGGACAGGGACGTTCTCCTCGCCGGACCTGATCATGGACTGCAGCGCCAGCTCCTCCACCTGCAGGGAGCGGCACTGATCACTCCTGGCACTCCGTTAAGACATCAGACCTGCCAACCCGGCACACAGCCCGGGCTATGTGACACTCCTTAACATTTCTGACTCAGAATTTTAGGGGTTTTTTACCTGTCAGTCTTGGAAAAGCTTTGTTAAATCTTCTGCAACTCTGTTCTAAGCTCCTTATTAAGATACCCGTGAGTCTCTAAACCCAAGTAGTCTTTAGTTCCAACTACCTCAAACTATCCCTTCTCCATCCATCAGCTAAGATAAACCATACACTCACATCTGCCTCTTAGAGGTGTATCCTACATACTCACAATTGTATTTATCTTGTAATGTATACATAGACTCACAATTACAGGTACCACTTAAAGATATATCCTACTTATACCACATTTATCTCTTAACATATCCTACATGCATCACAATTACATTTACCTGTCGGAGCTGTACCCTACCTCTCAGAGTACCGTAGATGGATCGCACTTTCACAGAACACCTGAAAGCCCGCAGCAATTCCCTGCTCTCCCCTTCACTGACCCAAAGCGGCGGAGGGCCCCTCCTGTGGCGGAGCGCGGGCAGGGCTGAGGGGCAGGCCCGGCCCCGCCGCTGCGCTCGCGCCGCTCCCGCCCCCATCCCCGTCCCCGATCCCGGGCGGTCTCCGGGATGTCCCCACGCACCCGCAGCCGGCGGAGCTGATCGTGCAGCGCCGCCTTGACCCGGAGCAGCGTCTCCTCCTCCCTGCGCAGCTCCTGCAGCCGGCTCAGCATCGTCCGCCCGCAGCGCCCGCCGCGCCCCCGCCGGCGGGGTGGAACCGCCGCGCCCCGCCCCGCCCCGTGACGCCAGGGGCCGCCCTGCGTGACGTCACGCCACGGCACGCCAGCGCGTGGCAGGGCCGCCACCGCGCGGCCACTGCCGGTCACTGCACCCGCGGCCCCTTCCGGGGGAAGCGCGCACTGCCGGCTCCCGCGGGCTCAGCCACTCCTCCCTCCTCTTCTCTTCCCGGAAGAGTTTCCGTTTGAACGCCTCCTCAGACACCCACACCCGACACGGCTTTCTCTGTTCCAACAACGTTTATTAGGGACAAACCCCGGGCACAGCCCCCGCGGGGCCCCCGGGGCAGCACTGCCACGGTTACGCCTCAGCCTTGGCCTTTGCTGCAGGCTTGGCTGCCTTGGCTGTCTTGGCCTTCTTGGCAGCTGGCTCTTCCTTGGGTGCAGCCGGGGCCTTGGCTGCCAGCTTGGCCTGGGCCTTGGCTTTCTTCTCTTCCTTAAGTTTGTGCTAAAACAGACAAAGAGATCGTCAGTCAGTGCAACACCTGAATCACGAGACGCAGCCCCGCCTGTCTCAGCCCTCACTCACGTTCTGGGCGTGCCGCAGGATGGTGTTGCGCCGCATGGTTTTGGCGTACGGGTTCAACTTGATCATGATCCTCAGGTTCTTCAGCGGGTTCTTCTTCAGGACCCTGCGCTGAATCTTCTTCCTGAAAAGTACAGACATGTTGTATCATCAGCATATTTCACAATACCAGTTCTGCTAAATTATGCCTGAAATCAGGACAACTGCAATTCCTTGTGTTAATACCCAGAAATGAAGAAATCCCAGCCCGAAACAGATTTCAAACCTCCCTGCAAAGCCTTTGTCCATTAAATAAAAATCCCTTACTTTGGAGCACGCAGGGCCTTCTGGATTTCCTGGCTTCTCATGATTCTTCCAATATCTGTATTGGTCATCTTGTGCATTGGCAGGCTGCAAAACCAACGTTCTGAGTGTGAGTGGGTGATAAAACCATGGCTAATTCACCAAGCATTTAGGAGCAAGTCCCAGTATCCCTTTTCCTGCCAGGCTGGCTGCACTCACTTGTAGTCGCTCTTGAGCGTGGCAGCCTTGCGCCAGGTGCCGTACAGATCATCCAGCTTGCGGAAGGCGCTCTCTGTCCAGATGCAGAAACGCCCCACGTGGCCCCCGGGAGCGAGGCGCAGCAGGTTCAGCTTGTTCACGTTGAGCAGAGTGATTCCTGCAGGAAACCAGGCAAAGCAATCCCTTTAGTTTGTAATTAAAATCGAGGAATGTGAGACTAAGCAATAGACAAGATGCAGAAAGAGACTGGGGCTTTTTGGCTTTTGACACTACAGAGCTACACACACCTCTGTATGAACATCTATTGAATTTTTAAATTAATAATTATCATCAGTCTTTTTCCAGGGGCAAACTCAGCAGCCTCATTTTTAACTGCCTCAAACACAGTTCAGGGTTGGGAACAGCAACATTTGTCACAAACACCCTCAAATATCACCAGAACAGGTTCTTACAAAGAACTTATCAGCTACTGCAAGTCAGAACTTCCACACAATCATGTGTTTCAGAAACACGGACCAATGAAGTGGAATCTCATCATTCCAGGCAGTCCTCCAAGAGAAGAGCGAGTGTGTCCCAAGGCAGTTACCTGGGATATTCCGGAAAGCTCTGATGATGCCGTTGTCCTCGTTGTAGATGATGCAGGGTCCCCTGCGCTGGATGCGGCGGCGATTCCTCATCTTGCCCTTCCCGGCCCGCATGCGCTGGGAGGCATAAACCTGGGAAAAGGAGAAACTGAATATCCCAACAGCCCACAGCCCCCCTGTGAGACACAATGAACTGCTTCAGTCAGAACTTCACCATCATCACTGCGGATCTGCAACACGGACCAGTGAGAAGTTCATCATTCTTGAGAGTCAAAATACAGAACTATTTGGAATTCCTACTCCTAATTAAGCAGCTGAGTCAAATCACCTTTGTTTTGCCCTTCATATCACACCTTCCCAGCTCACCTTTTTGATGTCATTCCAAGCTTTAAGCTTCTTCAGGAGGAGAACAGCTTCCTTGGTTTTCTTGTAGCCCTCAACCTTGTCCTCAACAACCAGAGGAAGTTCTGGAATCTCCTCAATGCGGTGGCCTAGAGAGGATTTCATGAGACACCACGTTGCTCACTGACCTTGGCTGGACCCCATTCCTCAAAGTTATTGCCTTACATATTCACAAATGATACAACGTGATAAACCAGAAATTAAATTCATGATAGAAATTCATGAAATAAATTCAGCACAGTAACCAGAGCAGTGAAGTTTCAGTGGAGTCCAAGAGGTCCATCTCACACAGGACTCTGTACCTGACTATTGAGCCAATCTTTGCCTCCACAAACAGAAATCAAACCGCACTGCAAGACTCCTTTTGAGACATCACACAGTAGCTAACAATGGCTCAGACAATTCCAGAGCCAGAATTCCCACCTTTAGACATGACCAGAGCTGGGAGGGCAGAGGCAGCCAGAGCAGAACAGATGGCGTAACGCTTCTGCATGATGTTCACTCTGCGGTGCCAGCGCCGCCAGGTCTTGGTCGGGGCGAACATGCGGCCGCCACGACACATCTGGGAGCTGCAGTTAAGAACAACCTTTTGGAGCCTTCTTATCCCAAAAAGACTCTTTATTGCTTGCTCAGCCTTAATGGGTCATCAACCACCTGTGCCAGGACTCTGACAGCAGGCAACTGTCCCTGGGCACAGGGTAAGGCGCAAATTACGACATCATGGCAAGACAGAACGGGTCACGTGGTTCAAGAGTGGGAATCACATCAAATCAAGTCTGAGCTGCAGCCATTACCTCAAGAAAAAGATCCCAACTCACATTTAGATCATTAAAATCTTTTCTGCTGGCTGAGTTCAGTGCCCCCGAAGCCAGCACAGCCATGGAAGGATACATTGCCAAAGGCGCCCTGGCCAGAGCGGTGAGTGCCACCACCCCGGACGCGCGGGATTCGAGCAACGGCTCTCCCAGTACCCCATGATTCGGCACTGGTCTGGTGACCTGCAACAGACAGAGGTTCATTCAGAGACTGCTATCACTGCAATTCTCCCAAAACCAGAGGGATGCTGAACTCGGGGCACCAATCAGAACTTCCACACAATCATGTGTTTCAGAAACACGGACCAATGAAGTGGAATCTCATCATTTCAGCAAAGCCAAATCTTGGTCAGGGAAACTTAATCCTAGTCTGTTAATGTACTTGATTCTAACCTAAGATCTTTAAGATACTCATTTTAAGCTTGATCCTCAATCTGGAGGCCTGACTTGGCATTGCTACACCTAGCGAGTTAAAATGTTTATGTGAAACTTAGAAATAAGGTTAAAAAGGCATGTTCCTAGCACAGATTTCTTGGGAAGCAAGTTATCTGCACCAACAACAGAAGCTAATGAATGCCCATTTGTAGGTGTTTCTCCTTGGCAAACACCTCAGGCAAGTTTCACGAGGTCAGTGTGGAGCAGGGATTTTCACCTGAAACATTTTCAGACATTTTGTTTTTCCTGCAAAGAATGAAGATTCTACCTGAGGACCTTGGCACTGTGATACTTTCAGCAATATGCACTTCAGGTAAGACCCCAGAGCACCCCAAGACAACACCCTGATGCTCCTCAGAGTAATAAAAACACTGTATTTCACACCATTTAAAATCAGCCTGTTAATAACTGGCCTTGCCTTCTATACAGAACCCCATTGACAAGTGCTTCTCTTATCTCAACTGCAGCTTTATTTCCACGTGAACCGCCCCGTACGGAAGGGCCAGGCTGTGCAGCCGTACCTGCGAGCTCGCTGACGGCGTAGGGCTGCCGGTTGTTCTTGCGCAGGTTGGTGTGCACGAAGTTCACCACGTCGGGCCGGATGGGCGCCTTGAACACCGCGGGCAGCGTCACGTTCTTGCCTGAGGCCTCCCCCTTCTCGGAGTACACGGAGATCAGCGGCCGAGCGCAAGCCTGGGGAAGCACAAACCCTTAAGTGCAGGTAAAGTAAACTTCTGTCACTGCAGCTCCTCAAATATTGCTCAGAACGAAGCAGTCGTCAGCTCAGCAGTGCCAGCACGCTGACAGCAGGCAACCGTCGCTGAGCACTGGATAAGACGCAAATTACGTCATCACGGCAATATTTCACTCCAAGTTGTGCTCCACAGCACCATCCGAGCCCAGAAAACTACACCTGAATTTCCAAGGTATTTCTAGAATTCAGCCTCTGGGCTCTGTAATAAACCTCTTCAAAACTACTTCCCATCTACTAATAAAAAAACCCCATAGAAAACCCACCTGCGTTAACCAAAACCTTGTAATTTAAATTAGGAAATGCTGTAACCAACTTCTCTATTGCAATGACTGCAGCTCATCGAACAGTGCCAGAGGGAAGTCTGGACCTTCTGAACAATCTCTAGTGCTTTAAAATTTGTGCACTGAAAAATTAAGCGGCTCTCAGCACCAGTTGCCTGGCAAAAGGCTGAAAGGATGCCCAAAAATAGCCAAAGGCTGAACAGCACCCTTTAAAAACAACGTTTTAGCATTATACTGCATTGTTTTTTAATTAACCTCACGGTAACAGTAAAGGCAAAGCATCTTCCTTCCCTTTCCCCTCTGCTGTTCATTAAAAATACTCCAGAACCCAAAACTAACCAGCTAATAGCAATGGAAGGGCCATCTGTGTATGTGACATGGTCACGAGCAAGGCTCTGGTCCCTGGTGTTAATCCAGAGACCCCAACACAAGCAACAAACTTAATCAGGGTGAAGGCATCAGAACACAATCTGAGCTGTATTGGCAAGAAAAGTTGTTCATTTGCAACCTGATTCTAGACCGAGCCCCATTAAAGCCTATTTTGTAACCAAAACTGGTTAAAAAAATAGATTTTTAGAAGCCGTTCTTCCCACTCCAGGTGAGCGCAAACGCTTCCGTGGGGCCTGTTTTGCTTAAGATAAACACATGAGGAAACTGCAAAAAGCTGCCAGATGGCGATGGGGGGCCTACCTCCCATACCGCCCAAGGGAAGGAGAACTTCGGGCGGACCACGCCGAGCTCCCGCCCGCGGCCTNCGCCTGCGCCGCGCCCCGACCGGAAAAGGAAGGACTCGTCACTCTCTCTTCACTACCTCGATGTCCCTCCGCTCCGTGCCTGCCGCTTCTGCCGCGCCGGCCGGTCAACTCCCGACCCCAGTCCAAGTTCTGGATGTAGCTCCAGCCCCGGTCCAAGTCTCTCCGGCCCCGCTGCGCCCATCTCGAGCCGTCCGGACGCCTCTGTCCCTCTCAATCCTCCGCCAAAGCAGGGGACTCTCTTCCGGCGGAGGGATCCAGCGTGACGCGTCCCCCTCCCCTCAAAGACGTCGCGTAGTGCCGGCGGGCGGGGGGGTTGAGTGTGG
>VWZW01005333.1:457430-641557 GCA_013397115.1 Edolisoma coerulescens | reverse complement strand
CTGAGAGGGCTCCTGCTCCGGTGGGGATTGGGGCTGCTCCCAGGGCTGAGCGGGCTCCTGCTCCGGTGGGGTATGGGGCTGTTCCCGGGGCTGTTCCCGGGGCTGAGCGGGCTCCTGCTCCGGTGGGGGTCGGGGTTACTGCCCGGGGGTCTCCCCTGCTCTGCTGAGGGATGTGTGGCCTCGGCTTGTGGGGAGCCTGCTGAGGCTCAGATTGTAGCCTTGGAGTGTTTAATGTATGTGAGTAATGCTGTTTAATGAGGAACGCTGAGGGAAAAAGTCGTGCATCTCACCGTTTTCTTTTCTTTCAGGATACGTGAAGAAGGAAAGGACAGTATTCCTAAACATCCCTATCTCTATGAGGTAAAATTATAGACTGGTTTGGGTTGGAAGGGACCTTGAAGATCATCTCATCCCACCTCCTGTCATGGGCAGGAACACCTTCCACTATCCCAGGTTGCTCCAAGCCCTGTCCAACCTGGCCTTGGACACTTCCAGGGATCCAGGGGCAGCCCCAGCTTCTCTGGGAACCTGTGCCAGGGCCTCCCCACCCTCACAGGAAGGATTTCTTCCTAATTTCCAAACTAAACCTACACGGAGTGAAGCCGTTCCACCTTGTCCTGTCACTCCATACACTTGTAAATAATCTCCCTCCATCTTTCCTGTAGGCTCCCTTCAGGTACTAGAAGTCTGCAGTTAGGTCATGAATGGATGCAATAGGATTGGAAAACACTCTGTGGAATTATTTGATTTTGCAATTTCTGGTATAAAAAGATGCTGAAATGCAGTGTCTATATACAGTGGATTAAAAAGTTTTGATTTTTTTTTTTTTGCAGACTGATGTAGAGATCTCATTGGTTGGTGGCAATTGCAAAAGTCCCATCGAAAGATTTTGGAATGGAAGCAGTGCAATGTATATTTTGCAGAAAGCAGTAAGTGTGCATGGTAGATGTTCATTTTATTAAATGTAATCCAGACCTTTGAATTCCTATCAGATTTTTTTCACACACCTTGCAGTTTTTGACTTACCTACACATTTATCTTAAAGACACACAATGAAGAAAGTGACTCTGTGGAGGAATCAAGAACAGCTGATGCTGTTTATGCCCCTGAGCTTTTGCCAAAGGAGAGTCCTGGACCGCTGGCTCTTTCTGTTGGGAGAGCAAAGTAAGTGTGAAGGCTTTCCTTCACCTTTTGAGGGAGTTTTCTTTTGTAATTTTGTGTCTTTTTCTAATATTTAGAACCTGTATTTTCAATCATCAAAATAAAATTACTCATCAGTTTATGAGGAGTTGTGACTGTTTTCCATCCTGCAAAAGGGCCTCCCTGCTTTTAATGGCCAAATGTGCTTAAAGAAGTAGCTAAAATCCAGGCACTGGAAAAGCACTTCTGAGCTGAGCTGTTGGGTTAATGGGATTCACTGTTTGCAGATGAGCAAAAAAAGCTCACTAACACTTCAGTGCTTGTTTTTTTTGGTAAGGCTTCTAGTAAAAAAGCCCTAAAAATCTGATTTGGGTCTTTGGTGTTATTAAAATACTAATGCATGGTACCAAAATGTTGTTTACCTAACTAATGTATTCTTTTAATTACCTTAAAATATAAAATTCAATTATGATTTTAGAATTTTCAGTTTACATTAATATATTGTGTTATTTGCTGGCATCTTATTTTCTCCCTGTTCCTGTTTCTAGGCAGTTGATTTCCTTGTTCACAATGGTGCAAAATCCAAACACGACCTGCTTGGGGATAAGTGACCTGGTTGTGCTCCCTCCCCTCTGGGTCAGGTGTGATGGTTCTGATCCTCAACACACCTGCTGGATTGGAGCTGAGCCTCTCAAGGCTGGAAACAAAGTCACAGGGGTCAATATCTACATGGTTTCATGTGATGGTAAGATGATCATGGTGCACAGAAAATTAAATGAGGAAGGCTAAAAAATGTGGGAATGCTGATGCCATGATGGTGTCTGTGTTCTTTGTGTGGTACTGGCTTGGAAATGCTCTATGTTCCTGGTTTTAATGAACAAGAAGGGATTAAAATAAGAGAAAAGATGTTTTAAACCAGTGCTGTGTGGCAGAAATAGCTTTTTAATCTACTTAATGCACCTGTAGCTGTGCAGGCCTACCTGCACTCAGGTGCAATAACAGCAAATTTAAACTGCTGCCATTCAGCATCTTACACAACCACGGACTCATTCTAAACACTTTTATATGTTCATACCAGCTCCTATAATCAACAGGAGAAAGGCAAGGAGAATTCTTGCTTTCTAAAGGACAGCATGAGTCATGCTTCACCAAATGGAATATTTGGGAATGAATTTGAAGTGCTAAATTTGAACTGTGTCAAATGGGGTTTTTGATTCTCACTTTTTTCCTTTCCTAGGTCCTACAGCTGATAAAACCCGTTTTGCAAACCTGGAAGAGCTCAAAAAGGAACATAAAATAAGGCACCATACATCTCTTGTGGGTTTTTATGCTCTGTTATGGCTTCAATTTAAGTTTAAAAACTCTGTTTTGGGATTTATGATACTGGTTTGGGGAAACTTTATAGGTCCTCTTCAGAAACTCACCTCAGTATGGTTCTATAGTAAAACAGCCTGATTTCAGGTCATATTTGTAATGCATTGGTCTGGTATTAACCCTTCTTTGTGTGTTTGTGAAATGCTTTAAAAAGACTTTGCCTGTGGCAGTTTTGTTGTTTTTATTTTTGAAATCGGTTCTTTCTAGGTGACAACAAAAGGATTTGCTCAGTATGAGCTGATTGCAGCTGCTGCAATAGAGGACACCATTGCAGAATCTGAAAGCAATATCTATGTGGATATTACATGGAATGGTGTGGATAAGATTCTGGAGACTCCCCCACTGGTCTCTGCTGCCACCCTTGTAAGTCAGGATGGAAAAAGCAAATAAACCCAAGCTCTTTGCACCACTTACATCACAAGTAGTGTCAAGGATAGAAAATAGAAACAACACAGCCTGTTCATGATATAAATTATAAGTTATGCTGACATGCTTTTCACTAATGAAAATGTTAGGACACTTGATTTCTAAAGTTTGAAACTGAGATAAACTTGCGGAACTTTCAGAATATTGCCGTGGAGTCGGGGGACCCCAGAAGTCTTGTGTTCCAGCTGTACCGAGAACTGCAGTTCCTCTTGGTGAGTGCAGGGGAGAAATTCCAATTTCACGTTTGCATGCAGTGGGGATTTTATGTGGTAATAATTTGCTTTATTTAAAACTTCATCATATGTTTCAAAGATAACTTCAAGCGGTTATTTTAGCTGAAACTTTGAGTTCAGTTTTAGGAATCTTGAATGCAAAGAGGACAAATTATCCAGAAAATTCTGGAAATTTGTAACTCCTGGCTAGCTGTGCAGAGACTTGTGATTCTTGGTGAAGTTATCTGTGCAGGACTCCCAAGAAGAACTGATTTCTGTTGTGATTTTCCTGCTGCCTTTAGGCTTTGACTGAAGGTTTGAAGACGGGTGTGACTGAGTGGCCTGAGCCATCAGAGTCTGAATCAGCTCTTAAACTGGTCCAGGAATTTCTGACTGGTAATTGCTGCTTGTTCTGTGGGAAGGGAGGGGTGTAGCACTTCACAGGAATAAAAGGGAATTCCACATACAACTTTTAAAGCATTAGAATTAGAAATGTTCATTTCTGTGCTGTAACCAGTGCACAGTGCAGTTAAATAGGTTAATACGTATTTGTCATTTTTCTTTGTCCTAATATCATGGATCAAAGTAATAAAAATAAAAAATATTTTTTTAGAAGTCTTTTCAGACTGTATCCTTACCCACTAAAACCATTTTTAAATGAAAAAATTCTATTATTCAGTGTATTTGTTAGTTATGATGTGCCTGGGGATTAATATGATTGGTTTGATGACACTTTTCATAGTGGTGGAACTTATTTTTTTAACTCTACTAGATTTAAAGAAGAAGCTGGATGGAGATTGTGTATCTGGAAACAAGAGTGAAAGAGAGGTGTGTGCAATTTCCTAACAGCTGCTTTGTCATTTCACTTCCCTCGTAACTGTGGTTATTTCAGATTTTGACTATTTCTTATATGTTACTTATATGTGTAAATATATAGACGTAAAGAAAGCTGGATCTCTTCCTTTCTGCTTCTGCCATGTAAAAATAATGGGAGAAGGTCTGATTTCTTCCAGGAATTCTGACCTTTGTGCCATTACATTCTATCATTAATTTGCTTTTCTTGCCTAATTTAGTGATTTGAGGCAAATTTAATAGTATCAGTTGAATATGTGTCTTATTTATCTAGAGCTTTATGATATTGTAAAGCAATGGGCAAATTCAAATTATAAAAAACGCGTCTGGTTATATAAAGATTATTTTTTTCCCCTCTCAAGCCTCCAAGGAAAGGTTTAGGTCTTTTTTCTGTTAAGAGAGAAGCAGCATTTTGTTTATAATCTTAAGAATATACTGATTTCTGTGTCAACAGAAATATTCTGTATGAAGATTACAGGGAAGTAGTTCTTAGTTCTGAGAATTTGTGTGTCTGGATTTTGGCCTCCCAGGGCACTGCTGGGTACACAGACAATACCTGGCTGAGATCTAAAGTCTCTCTGACAGTGGGTTTTGTTTCCTGGTCCAAGGCTAGCAGTTATCCAGTGTGATAATTCTGGACAGAATTGAACTCACTTTTAAATAAAAATATACTTCCAAATTACTGTGTGGTAGTTTCCATGGAAAACAGGGAAAATTAGTGATGTACCCAGTTTTGATCTCTGGAGAAATTCAGAATTGGGAGGTTTTTGAATCTCAGGCACCATTTTTCATTGAAGACCAATAAATTCTTTCAGAAAATCAAATGTGACACAGCTGCTGTGGACAGTTGCATAAAATCAATCTTTGGTGAGCGAGGAGATCTGGATTTTACTGAGCAGTTATGGTGCAAAATGAAAGGTGAGTGTATTGTGCCCTATCTGTTTTCCTTTCATTTTCTTCTCTATCTGCTGGACAGCATTGCTTTCTCATGGAAATTCATGTCCATTTCTGAGTTTTAAGACTCGTCAGCTCTTCAGAAAATTGGTAGCAGCAGTCTCTTTATAAAAGAGCTCATTTCAGGTGTGTAGGATGATGTATTTGCTACAACCTTCCAATGGCAGACCAGCATCTAGCAGGAGATAAATTTCATTTTATTTGACTGCAAAAGGTACTAAGCCATTGGTAGTTGCTCTAAAATAAAACCCATCTGCTCTAAAGCGGAAAACTTTATTTTTTTTTTCCTCTAGATCTGAAGGACAATTTTCAGTACATGTAGAGTTCAGTGGTCTCTGTTGATCATTGGTTTTTTAGAGTAACCTTTTTTGAAGTAATCATACGACAAAGCTGCCAAAAAGCAGTGCAGTCTGTAATTTCCTCTCATTCTTTAGTTGAGGGGGTTTGTTCTTGCAAGGGTGTTGGCCTGTTGCCATTGACTTAATCAGAGAAAGAGCCTGGACTGATAATTAAAATATTGTGATTTTTTTCTTTCCAGGTGTCAGTTCCTATCAGGAGTTAATAGACTGTTTCACAGTGGTCATAAAATCCCTGGAACTTGGTGAGATACAGCCATGGGTATGTATTTGTATTTCACAATAGATGTTAAAATTTGGGGTAGTTTCAAGTAAAATAAAATTCTTGTCTCTTCACTGCCCCTCATTTGTGTTGTTTTTAAATTGCTTTCACATGTCACAGTTTGTTTCCCTGGTGTTGAACTTCTGAACAATGTTTATGATGTTTCATGTACAGTTACATTGCAAAAAGTCTTCTTTCATTTTTAGATCCATCAGGGGAGTAGCAGTTTCTTAAGTCAATTGATTCAACAGTCCTATCATGGAAAGATGGAGGACGTTCCCCTCAGTGACATCACTCCCATTCAGATGCTCCTGGAGATTGGCTTGGAGAAGATGAAGAAGGATTATGTCAGTTTTTTCATAGGTGAGCCTGACACTTGGTAACAAGATTAGAAATTCAAGAGAAAAGGTGTTCCATGCAGGAAATAATGAACTTTTTGGTAATCTCAATCTCTCTTCCTTCCCATCTGCTGAAGTGCAGTTTCCAGCTTCCTTAAGAATGGAACTTTTCAGCTTCTAAGTTTAAAAATTTAAAAAATCATTTGTTTCAAAGGAGCTTAAAGCTTTGTGTTTTACCATTGTTGTTACCCCTTATTTTCTCTTTTGCTCTGTCATCCTGCTTTCATTCTTTGTTTCATTTGCTTTTTTATTTTCACTACTTGTAAACTTGCATGTCCTTAGGAGGGTGGTTGTCTCAAAGTACATGGTGGATTTCTTCATTGTGCAACCTTGGTGATAAATAAAATCATGCCTTGATCGTGCCACTTTACAGGGCTTTTCTTGTTTGGAATGAACGTGTCAATAAATAACATCACACTCCTGGTGACTTTGTATTTTTCTTTGGTAGAATTCCCTGTTTGATCACCTGAACGTTGCTTATACTTCATCTGATACCATATATTAAAGTTTAATTTTTTTTTGCCTGTTCATTTTACAGGCCAGGAACTTGCAACAGTAACCTACTTGGTGAGATGCTTTATTTTTATTTTGAAACTCTGAAAGTGTTAGAAAGTGGAGAGCATGCTTAGCTGATGGTGGGATGCAAATCATGTAAGCTGAGAAATTGAATTGCAGATGATGAGGCTGGAACAACACACTGCAGAAATGTCATTGTTTTGTTTCCTTATTCACAGATAATTCCCTTGATGTCTGATCTGGCTCACTGTCAAGGCAGTGAACCTTTTTCACACTTTGATGGGACTTTGTTCTGAGTCTGCTGGGCCACTCTAAAAATTTCAGCTTCTCCAAAGAAGCAGGAAGATGATTTTATTTACTGAGGGTGTGTTGTGTGTCTGTAGAAATGGAGTGCTCAGGTAAGAGCAGAAGCTCTTTGCCCTTCCAGGATTACTTCATTTCCACATCAGTGGATCTCCAAGAACAAGTCCATCGTGTTCAAAAGCTTCACCATATGCTGGAAATAATCGTCAGCTGTACAGGCTTGCTCCAGTTCAGACATGAGAACCTCTTCCCTTTGACACAGTAATGACTTCATTTTTACTTTTGCTCTTTAAATGACAATCACAAATAGAGTTTGTTTGACAGTTTAAAGAAACACCTTAATGTTGGTGATAGTGAGACTGCAGAAGGAGCAGTTGAACCTTCCTGCCAAATTTTGCTTTGTGACTAAAACTGGAAACTAAAGAAAATAATAAAATGTGAGAGTATAGTTAATTTTGCACAAGGTTTATGCCCTGTTGTACAAGCATTTCTTTAAAGAAAATAACTTGATCTCTCTTGTAGGATTTGCATGCAGTATTACAAGGAAAACCCTCTGAATGAGAAGCATGTGTTTCAGCTGCCCATTAGACCAGCTCTTGTGAAGAAATTCTATCAAAAGTAAGAGAAACTTTGGTGTTTGCAGCATAAAATTCAGATGTGACTGAATGCCTGACTCAATTTTGATGTTTTTTTATGATCATCTCAGTGATAACCCTGAAATCTGGAAGGTGGAGATAAGTAGTGGGCATGGACAGAAGGAGGTTAAAACAACGTGGCAAGTCAGTACCAGTGCTCCAGTTGAACATGGGACAGCAAACAATTCAGGTGGGGAATGTTGGTGGTGAAATGAAATAATCAAAGTACAAACTTCAAACAAATTCAGTTTTTATCCTCAGTTCAGTGGGTCTGAGCTTTATATTTACTTTTTAGCAAAAGCAGAATGATATTTTGCCTTCTACTAAAGAGTGAGGTGGTATCTATAGAATTTAAGATATTCAGAAAGTGGTAACTTTTTGCCTTCTCACCTTGGCTGAGTTACGTTTTTAGAGTTAAAATGACAGAATAATTCCAAATATGAGATGATTGATATCCACAAAATCTTGCACCTTATTTCTAAAATGTTTGCCAATGAATCTGAGAAGAGTTTTGAAGAGGAATTTCCCTGTTAATGCTGGTCTCTACTCAGAGAAGGTGCTAAGGGGAGGAGACCTGCCTTGCTGCCAGCAAATGTAGAACAAGTGGAAAAAGCTTCAGAATGGGGAAGAATTAAGCAGAGAGACTGGTACAGAAATGATTTGCCTTTTTGGGATGAAGTTTGGTTTGAGGATTTGGTAAATCTTTCCTCTCATTGATTTTTGTCATGAAGTGCTTCAGTGCTGCAGCTTTGAAAACAGTTCTTGAAGCTGCTCCATGAACTAATCTCTATCATTTCCAACAAGAGTGGCTAATCCTGACTTTTTCCTTTATCCTTGCAGGTCTCTTTTCTGACTCCACAGTAAACGGAAGCAGTGAAGAAAGGCTGTATTTTATTACAATGACTCAGTGCAGTCAGGTGCAGTTCACTTAAGTTGATGTTACTGAGCAGGCAGGACAGCAAAGGTACAGAAAGGGGGAAAGTTCAGTGTTTTCTGTCCCAACAGAACTTTCAGAAACACTCTGGGCTTCAAACAGTTCATCTTTACTGATTTATTTGTTTTATTACAGTTAAGTGAGACCTCCACGGTCACAATTCACCTGTAGGCACCTCATTTGTTAAAAAGGTAGTGCAATTATGACTACACAGTATAATTATTTTGTAAATATGGTGGATATTTTTCATATATTTACAAGCATTCAATAAAGATGTGCACTTGGGGGTTTCATGTTTTATTTTTGATCATTAAGAACGCAATCAGACACTGTTCAAAGTATAAATTATCTTAACCAACAGAGCAAACAATATTGCCATGTTCTGGTAGAAAGTGATGCTTCATCATCGTGAAGGATTTGGAAAGCTCATCCAGGGCCTTGGGATCTTCAGCCAGTTTGGGTTCCTTTGTCCCTGTATTTAAATTTTGGAGTATTCTTGGATACACTTCTCTCTCCTCTTCAGATTATTTGATTCCTTCAATGTGAAGTGAGTTATTTTAATAGTGTTTCTTGTATGTTTTGCATAATTTTTTGAAAAAAAAATCAGTATAATTGGCTGGGGTATAATCATTTAAATATGTTGGCAGTTGCCTGTGTTATGTTGATTAGTCTGTAAGGTAACATTTTGGTGGTCTAATTTAAACAATTGCATAGTTTTGTACATGCTGACTAAATAATTTGAGGCCAAAATATTTTGCATTAAAAACTTAACTGTTAGTAAGTAAGAGTAAGGAAACCCCCAATATTCATGCTTTTAAAAGCTATAAATTATAGATTATTATTATAAATTCCTATAATTTCTGGTTTCAAGCACAGCAGCCCAGTACAGCCAGCTGTGTTCTGGAACCAAGTTTTTATAGTACTTGTTTCTACCTGCAGTAGAAGGGAATTTAAGATGGAATATTACATTTTGGAAGTGCTTGGATTACTTATAATCCACATTTTTGTGTGTAATATATTAAGTTGCATAAGGTAAGTGTAGTTCCTGTAAGCCAAACTGGAGAGATGTGGTTTAAATCGGATTCAGAAGTTGTCAACTTGGTTTACTCACTTCAAACAACTCTTCTCCACACCTAAATAGCAAGGTATATATTATCCTAACTTTTAGACATGAGTAAGTTCATATTTTAGCAGTACTCTTGGAATATTTAAGTCCTTTTATATTTTGAAATAATGTGTCTGTCTTTCTTCAAATAGCAATTGCATGGTAATCAAAATTCTGTTGATGAACAGACTGAAATCAGAATTTGCAAGCAGCTTTTAATCACTTGAAATTTGTCCTGTCAGGATTTGAATCACTTCAATCTTAACTATTTTTCTGGTGATCAAAATGTGTAATAGTTTCCAAAATAGTAAGGATTGTAAAATCTGCTACTTAGAATCAGTGGAAAGTAATGTGGAAAGAGAAATGTATTTTGGATTTTGGTAAAAAGAAAAAGATTTTTGGGAATTGAATAGAAAAACTATAAAAGCTCTAGGTGGATTGGTAAATAATATTTCATTACAGGGGTATAAAAAGAGGCATCTGTGGTAAATTTTAACTACTCAAATAAAACAGTTGCAGCTTAGTTCTCTTGGCAAATGAAGATGTGTGCAAACATCAATTTTAGTTGTGGTTTCTAAGGTAGAATATGAGGAGGACAATACTGATGAGTATGCAGAGTGTGAAAACTGTAGGAAGAACAATCTCTGTCACCATTTCCATGTGAGTAATCAGGGAATCTAAAATTTGAGAAATGAGTAATATGTAAGAGATTTAATCCTCTGGAGTACAGTCATACCTAACTTAGAGTTAACATAAAGATTTTTTTTGAACATAAAAATGTTGACATTGGATAAACAGCAAACAAAGCAAACAGAATTTCCTAAGTCTGCCAAAGCTGGAGCACATCCATGATAGCTTTCCCTCTCTCTTTTTCAGTTAAATTTCTGAAGACATGTCAGTGCTCAAAGGGCTGCAAAAATTGTGCTTGCTATGAATTAGCTGCAGTGCATTAACAATATTTTACTGGTCTTTTGACTTTTATTCCTCCCACCCCAAGGGGAAAGGGTAGAAAATTGTCAAGGAGAAATCCTTGGGAAGTACTTTAGCCTTTTTATGATTGTTCTGTAGCTGGCTGAAAAATTAAATGGGTTTTATTTTGTAGAACTTTATTCCACTGAAAAGCCTGGAAGAGTTCAGTAAACCCAGTTCATTCACACTGAACATGACTTGGAAGTGGAGGCTGAGCAGGATAAACTTAGGCTGCCTGCTGGGATGGTTGCTACCATGTGGAATTTAGCTCATCCTCTTGTAAGAATCTGTAGTACTTATTTGATCTTTCTTTAAAAAATTCCTACTTCAGGAATCCTGAAAGGTCCTGAAATACACCAGGAGGTTTTTAGGTGTCCTGGCTCAGTCTGGCACTGTGGGAGCTGCGGGCAGAGTGTTCTGTGTCCTCGAGCAGCTGCTCCCAGTTGTGTTGGTGTTTCTTTGTTACCAGGAGCATCAGAGCCCAAACTTAATCTTAGGCCAGTCCTCAGCCCTTTTATTTATAGTTCCACTTTATGTAGAAGTCAAACATTTAGAGGTTTTCTGTCTGTGTGGTTGTCTTGATTTGTCTGGGTTTGGTTTGTGTTCGAAAAGGCATTTAGCACTTTTATTTTAAGGAGAAGTCTGTCATCCCCAACCTCAATTTTAAGTAGTAGCTCTTCTAGTTCCTGTATTTCAGTTACATCCAAGACTGATCCATTTAGCTACAGTGATTGTAGTTGGAGACAGTAAATAAAGGCATTTTCCTTTAGAGGCTTGTTGTGCTTTTGGGGAGAAAATACCTTTTAGC
Organism: Edolisoma coerulescens; assembly: GCA_013397115.1. Classification (NCBI taxonomy): domain Eukaryota; kingdom Metazoa; phylum Chordata; class Aves; order Passeriformes; family Campephagidae; genus Edolisoma; species Edolisoma coerulescens. The sequence continues at coordinate 630,313 of VWZW01005333.1, read as the reverse complement.
CATATTCAGAGAGCAATTTAATATCTGAAAGTTACAGAATCTGCTTTTATAGAACAAACCAGCCATCATTACCTGCAGCAAGGTGTTGGTGTGTGGCAGAGCAGGTGTCCATGGCCTTCCGATGCCAGTTTTCCACCTGGGAAGGGTGACAGTTCTGTTATACTGCAGCATCCTCCTCATTCCCAGCACCTTCCTCCCTGTCCCTCAACACTTGTCCCTACAATTAACTTGAAACTATTTTATTCCAACACATGATTTTCTGAAAGTTTGTCTCTTCATGGCTTTTATTGCAGTGTATTTCTCCAAGTTAATTGTTTAATAACATTTTTAACAGCACATAATACATTCCATGTTATTTTCCAGTAGGGTAGTACATGTGTGGAGTTTTCTGCCTAGAAATCTGACAGCACTGCTAAACAACTTCTGATTGAGAATTTTTGAAGACATCAGTAAGTCCAGGTAGAGTTTGTGGAATGCTTTGGGAACAGTAATTGAGGCTGTTCCCACTTTGTGTCTGAATATCTCAGTATTAAACAGATCCCTAATTTACAGAACCAAAATGTCACTTCTGTGCCATATTTGTGCAAGTTTTTTCCTAAAAATCAATGTGGTATTTGCACATAAATCAAAGAAAAAGGAAAAAAGATCAAAATTAACAGCTGACATCACCTCTCTTGGATTTGGGAATCCATTTGCACTGATAATCTTTTTATAGTAGTCAACAGATGCCTTTGGGTACCGTGGTTTGTTCTTGTTTTTGAAGTCAATGTGGTAAAGCCCAAATCTTTCGGAGAAGCCTTTGTTCCATTCAAATTTATCCAGCAGTGACCAGGCAGTGTAACCTTTGACATTAACACCATCATTTAGAGCTGTAAACAGAACACAAATCACTCTGGTAAAGGTGGTTTTTGTCCTTAAAATATGGTTTTGTAAATGTTCTGGTTTATAGCAGGAAGAGATGGGGAGGAGGACAGAAAAATGAAGTACAAAGTAATTTAATTTAGATTCTTTGAAATTGTTACCTTTAACTTAGAGGTACTAGAGCTCTATAGGCATGGTAATTTCTCCTTTCTGAAAGTGGCAACTGTGATCTATTGCAGTATTAAATCTCATGTAGGTTATTGTATTTATTAGTATTACTGTGGTTGCCTAGGTTGTTATTCTGGTGAAAATTTATTAGTCTGGTTTGCTGTCCATTTTGACTTGTGAATGTTTATTTCTCTATGATATAAAGAACGAGTAGACATAAGGTGAAAACACTCCAAAAGTCAAATCCTAAAAAACTTTTAAAGTGACCTTTCAGAATCTCGTTGATGTATCCCTTGAGGTACTGTATCCTCCCCTCGTCACACAGCTGAGGGCACTGCACTGTTTCAGACACTCCATTCTCTGTCACATAAATCAGGGGGTTCCCATACTGGGTCTGCAAACAGAAATGTTTTGATTGGTTCACATAAAATCATTTTATTTTGACAGAATATGTGATTTAGCAAGCACATTAAAAGCAATTTTCTAGATTTACTTACTTAAGGTAAGAAAAAGGTGTAGTAGGAATTTAACTATGGGGTTTATTTCAAAATGGCTGAATTCTGTAGTTTTCTGAGCTGAAATTAAGGTGCTTTTTTTGACAAAATTGCCAATATGACAAGATAAATAGATGGAACTGTTGAAAATCTAAATCTAAACCAGTGTTAAGTGCAGCTCCTGCAGCTTCTCCATGTTGTAACCAGGCATTTTGCTTGCTTGCTTTATAATTAAAGATCTGCTCTACTCACCTTAATGAAGTTGAGTAATCGTCTGAACCCCCAGGGCACAGAGTAGAGCCACTTAGGGCCTGGAGCTGGCCAGTTTGGGTCCACCAGTTCAGCCAGGTCATGGTCAGTGTGGTAACTGGACACTTGGAGAAAGGGAAAGTTCTTCTGCAGAACATAACGAGTAGTAAAATGACCTATTCCCAGGAAATCCGAGGTGCCTTTAATATAGGTTTTCTCTTGCACTGAGAAAGTTGGTAATCTTGATGTCCCCAGGCCCTGCTGGGCACTCTTCCTACCTATCAAAATAATCACAGGAAATACACTTCTGAGGAGCATGGAAATTGGTTTTATCTCACCAAAAAAAAAAATCATAGAGTCATAAAATCCTGGATGATTTGGGTTGGAAGGAGCCTTTAAGATCATCTCATTCTACCCCCTACCATGGGCAGGGACACCTTCCACTATCCCAGGTTGCTCCAAGCCCCATCCAGCCTGGCCTTGGACACTTCCAGGGATCCAGGGGCAGCCACAGCTCCTCTGGGCAGCCTGTGCTGGGGCCAAATATGGTTTTCCTGAATTTAGTGCTAATGTCAAGGACACTTGAGCTTGATTGCTTTTTTAAGATGAGATAATCATTCATCCTTTTGGTTTGGAGAAGTTGGGTACAATACATGGGGAAACAGTGATTCAAAGTGTCCTGGTGTGTCCCCAAACTGCTCAGGAGCCGTGTCCGGCCTGGGGGCCTTCGGTTGCTTTGCTGTGTCTCACCTGTGCCCTCACTTGACTAAAGCACGTGGTGGCCAGGAGTTACTGCCTTGTAATGTGCTGGAAGTGTGAGTTTATTCATGTGTTAGTTACTGGGACTTACCTACGTAATTCTTCATAACTTCTGGGTAGTCCCCTCTGTAAATGGGATTTGCAAACCATCCTAGGTGGAACTGGATGTATCTTTCAGCAGCATCTCTGTCTGTTTGGCTGTGTGGATCAACAGGTTCCCCCCAGCCACTCGTTAGGGAAATTCCAACCATCCCTTAAAACAAAGGGACAATTCTGCAGTTCTTTAAGCCCTTAATATAAACAGCAGCACAATCACAGAATGAATCCTGATTACCTCTCTGCTCCCTGCGCCAGGTGTTGTTGTAGGAGTGCCAAACCTTGGCGTGAGTCTGTAAAAATAATGTACAAATAGAATAAATCATGTGCACATTTTCATCTCTTATGCCACGGGCACTCTGGAAAGCTGGTGGGCACTTTTTGCATTGAGGTCTGTCTGAAAATATCACAGGTTTTCTTTTGTGTTTATTACAGAAATTCTCATTTCATGTAAGACATCACAAAAGCCTTTATGTAAGATTCCTTCCCTAAATTGCAAGAGATCCACATGGAGGTGACACACAGCCCTCAGGACAGGGTTCTGTCCTATGGCTCTGCTCTTTGGATGTCTTTCCCTAATTTATTCAGGCAGAGGAAACTTAATTTCTACCAGAGACTTCCTAAAGTCACTTGCAACATTCAGGTTCATTTCAACAGGCCAGGACGTTACTGCTTGTTTCTAGGCTAACCTGGATATTTTCTTTTTCAACCAGCTTGAAACAAACTATAAGAGACATTTATAATATAAGGAAAATTCAAATTGTTGCAACAGTGTTAAATCAAGCACCTAACATTGGGACTGCCTTGGATTATGCACTGGAGGTTTAAAGCCAGATGATAATTTCAGAGTCCTAGTTGGAAATGACATTGTTGTGAAACTATATTCTGTTTAAAGAGTGAAATCTGATAAAAATCCTTAATTGACACATAATTTCAAGCACGTATTCTGGAGGTTTTTTTACTTTAATGATGTGATGAGCAGCCTTGTAGGCGCCGCAGCCGCCGAGCTTCAGTCCTGGCGCGTGTTCTCCTGTTTCATAGCCCTTTTCAGCCACTGCCTGCAAACACACAGAGTCAGTCCTTCTCTGGGCACCAGAGCCAGGGAATGTGCTCCCTCCTATGGATCCTGTGCTCTCCTGCCTGGGCTGTCCCTCTCCAGTCCCCTTTCCCCTTCCCCTTGGCTCCCATTTCCTCCCCTGCTGCCTGGTTGGTACCGTGCTGTGGCTTGTTGGGAACAGGGTGTTGGTGAGGAGTGAGCTGATGGGATGGGAAAGGGTAAATAACAGCTGTCTTTCTGATTCCTAGTGTCTTTCCAGCTGAGGAGTTTTCAAAATTTACCTGGAATTTCATGTCTTAAAACTCTGCCCTTGTGCAAAATCTGCCCGCTGAGATTTTTGGCCACAGAGATTAATGGTTTAAATCTTTCCCCTTCCTCTCCCTCTCCATTTTCTTAACCTGCTCTCCTCTAGTGTCACTTCCACAGAATTTTGGGAACAGAACTGTGGAATCAGAGTGATTGGAAGGAAAGCACTGATGATTTACCCAAGGATTGCTGAACGTAATCCAGTGTTTCACACGATCGCCAAACTTCTCAAAGCACAGATTTGCATAATCATTAAAATAATTTATCATGCTTATATTCTGCCAGCCACCATACTTTTCTTGGAGAACCTTTGGAAATAAGAATTTCAAGAGTCACTAATTGTACTTGAAGGTCAGCTGCTGCTTAAAAAAGACTTTTATTTCGATTTCTTTCTATTTCTAGCTCAGAAAGATTTTTCAAAACTTCAATGCATATAAAATGCAAATGAATAGGAAATATTTACAAGTTCTTAAAATGAAGACTTCTCTAATTTTTTTAAGTACTCTTAGTTCTTAACCTTAAGAAATTAGTTCTATCAGAAGCCTTTATTTGAGGTGTTTCACTAATTTAAATATTGTCTGACCTGTGGCAGATCCCAGTGGTAGAGGCTCACAATAGGGGTGATATTGTTTTCCAGAAGACTGTTAATTGTATCATTGTAGAATTGTATTCCCTTCTCATTCAGTTGCTCAGCTGATGAAAAGCACAGACAAGGAATTACCTGGTTTGGTTCCCAAATAACTGGAAGAACAGAAATCTAAAAATACTGACCAAGGAATTTTACATTACAGCGCTGGGAATTCTGTAATGGTTAAACTTTGTTCTGCAGACAAACAGAAATCTGTTTAGCAGGAATGCTGAACAGCTGTGGGTTACTCAGGAATAAAATTCCTTACAGGTAAGGATATTGGTAAGAATGTGGTGAAATTGTGCTTACCTTTGATGCCTGTGGGCATAATTCTTGGCCATGAGATAGACAAGAGGTAGTGATTCACCTTCAGCTCCTTCAGTAGCTGAATGTCATCCTGTGAGAAGAAAATCCAATTAACACATCCTGAGGCTGAGCAGAATAACTTCAGTTACTCATCTGTATTAAATAATTCTGAATGCAGAAAATCTATGGAAGAGTTGCACAAAAGAAGATTCCATCTGTTATTTTCTGATCTTTGAGGTGAAGGCTTGTTCTGTTTGAATCCTTTCTCTTTAACCACTTTTTTTTGACAGTCCAAAGAAGTCCTGTAATGTTTTGTGTAACTATGAAGACTGAACGTTTGCACTACAGAAAAATGAGCTGAGGTTCTGCAACACAGTTATATTTATGTCAGAATTTGTAATGTGCATGTTCTAGAAAATAATAGAAGCCTGTAAATCTTCTTCTCAAACATTTCATCTTGGGCTCAAAAACATAATTACTTGGACTTTCATTTACTGTCTTATACTGGGATGAGAAAACCCCCTAAATTCCATATGAGTATATGGTTTTTTCCTAAGAAATTGTACATCTTCAGTGCTAAATGAAATTAGAAATTGGTGGTATTTGAGCCAATGCCAAGAGGATTCTGATGATAAAAGCAAAGAGCGCTTTGATATAAAGAGGACCATGAAACTGGACAAATACAAACAAGTTTTACAAAGTATTTCAAAATACAAACCCAGAGCAGTGAGTGCCCAAATCATCTCTGTGTCAATCTCTTCTGGTGCCACAGCCCAGTCAGGCTCAGAGTCCCAACTTCTCTAAGACATTTTTTTAAGCTGTTCTTTCAAACTTCTGCTGGTTTGAGAGCTCACATGAAACCTCCCCTGCATTTTCCCATTTTAGGAGAGTAAGGCATAATTAGTTTCTTTTCTCTTAGTTCTTGCTGAGACCTTTGGTTCTCCCTTGGACTTCATGTATGTGGAGAAACCTCAGAGGAATATAACTTTTATTAAATTAGTTGCAATTCCAATTATGTAACCCTGGCTTCTCACAGTCATTTGGATTCCTCTAGCTGTGTATCTGTCTTTCTTCCAGCGCAGTAATTTGCAAATTGGTTTTGATGGTATTAGGCTTGGAAGCATGTTGTGAACAGAGCTGCATTGATTATTTGTTTGTTATCCTTTCAACAAATGGGGAACATTCAGACTGAATTTTAAAGCCTCTTAAAAATACACAGAAAACCTCATACATGCTCACACAAAAAGATATTAATTTTATTTAATGCTCAAATGTGTTTCTTGTATTTCTAACTAAGCATTCGGACTTCCTACAACATTTAGAATGTTTCTTTGGACGCAAAAATCCTGAACAACTGAGACGTATTTGGGAGATACTGTGGTATGATTGGTTCTATGGGATTATAAGGAAAGAAGATTTTTCTGTACTAATTAAAAATATCAGCCCTTGGATTCTTAAGTTAAATGAGCCTTTAGAGCAGCTAAAGCTGTTTCTTCAAAATGGGAAACCAGGATCATGGAATGGCCCCAGAACATTTGCAGAGGTGCAATTCATTCCTCTTGAACAATACCTTAACTCTGTAGTAGCCATCACATGCGGAATCTCCCGTCTCATTCCCAAACACTTTCCCTTTCTTGTGAGTGAAGGCATCCCAGATGCTTGGTCCTTTCCCATCCTTGTCCCAGGCCCCTTCAGTCTGGTAGGCAGAACTTCCAACACCCCATAAGAAACCTGAAGGTAAAACCAGAGGAATTATTGAAACATTTTCCTGCTAATTGGTCTTGGTGCTAAATGTTCGTAGGAGAAAGGAACAGAAACTGAAAGTAAGCACTGCTGAAGAGGCCAAGGTTTTGTAGGTGAAAATGTGTCTGTGCCAAAAAAGGGACTGAAAATGGGGGATAAACTGAAGGTGTCCTGTTCTGATGCACTGAACAAGGAAGGAATTGAATCCTTTCATTTATTAAATCTGTAAAATCTGTATTTTACAGTGATGAGGTAGGGCATTGATAGTGTGGCAGAAATGTCTTACTGTAAAAAACAAACTAGGTTTTCACATAATTTATTCCTGCTGGTTTATGGTGGTTTTAGCAACTACAAGGTTAGATGTTATATAAAATATATAGAAATATTCTGGATTATTTTCCTATTTTTACACAAAACACCAATTCATAAATGACTTAAAAATTAGAGCATGAAAACCAATCAGTGCCTGTATCTTTCTAGTTTTGATTTTGCTTGGATGAAATGTATTTAAATATGTGCTGAAGAAAGAATAAGGTTCATAAATCCATACTGAAGAGTGGATTGGATTATATTGAACAGCTTGAAGCAAACCCAGCACAGTTATTTCACTAATTTTTTAAGTTAGCTGCATATCAAAGGGTATTTTTAGTTTATTTCATTAATTGTAGATAAATTATAAAAAAGGAGAAGAGTTCTCAGGTGTGACTTGTTACACTGCATTTTAATCAGGGAGATGTGGATATGAACTATTAATCTGTGAGCCTTTCCTCTGTATTTCCTGTTTTAAGTGGCCCTGTGAGTGCAGGGTTATGTGGATCCCTGTATTCCCAGGACCAGATCCCAAAGGTGTTCCTGCATTCTGCAACGACCTCCATTTCTGCTTCTGCCATTTCCCTGATTTTTCCTGAAGAGCAAGGAAAACCTTTTGGCTGCTTCCTTGTGCAAACACAGGAGCAGGTGTAGAACATTCCGACCCCCAAACCACGTGGGGCTGGGAGGTACCTGCTGGAAAAGTGCCGTAGTAGAAGGAGCCTGGATTGTTCTTGGTCCATGGGAACTCCTCGGCCGCGCTCAGCCCCATCACTGCCACAAGCACAGCCCAGGATCTCAGGATGTCCCTCCTCATCCCCGCCAGCTGCTCTCTGCCAGGGCCCACCTGGGAAAACACAAGATCTCTGTCAGGTGGTGCTGCTCCACAAATGGGCTTGGGGGGGTCAAAAGGGAAAAGATTTTTTTCTGCTGGATGGGAACTACTTTAACTGAAGGCTGAAAGCTTGGGCGGAGTGGAAGGTGCAGTTAAACTTCTGGCAGGGTGAGGAAAATGAGGGAAGAATGGGGTGCAAAATTACAATTATTAGAAGCTACATATTTTCTATAATGTTACTTATCTTTATCCCAAAGGTCTCTTTGTTGGTACCTATTTTGCTCTGGATTTCAAACTGTCCCACAAGTATCAGTAAGTAAAACCCTGCAAACAGGGACAAGAAAGAAGTGATTATGCTGGTAGCATCTTCCCACCTAAATATGTCATGGCAAAAAGCCCTGTGGAAGTTGAAAAGGAAAACTAATACTTGCAATTATTGCAGTTTTAATTAATTGCAGCTTTTATCTTGATGATGTTCCTCTTTTCCAGTTCCAGCATCAATTTTAAACTGTGATGTCAAGTTAAACTATTAGAGAGACCCATTTTAACTGTGCTAAATAAAGTTTCAGAAGGGCTTTTTAGAAAAGCACTGTTTTCCCCAATTTGATACAGTCCCCAAAGGATGTTTTACATTCCTGAGCATCTGTTGGTGAATCTGGAGTTGGAACATGAGGAAAAGTAGAACAAATACTTTACTTAAAATAAAGTTTTGTATTGGAGTACCTGTGCTGCTTTGCAGGTTGGCTCCTGACCAAAATGAAACCCCCAATCTGGCAAAAGGCAAAGGACTGACCCCCTTTTCAGAACATGTAGTAAATGTACAACCTCAGAGACCTCTTGTTCCTCTGTATTTATTAATGATCATCCCATATCTCCTGATTAACACAGGAACTGCACAGCTGGCTTGGGAAAACGTAACTACTTCAGCATCAAAGGCTTTAGTCCCGCATTAAAAACATCTCCACCTCTGCATTCCAAAGGGGAGCCTTTGGACTGCAGGGGAAAAAAGTTTGTAGCAGACTACAAACATTTTAAATTGGGTCTAAATACTCTAGAATTACTTTTATTTTGAATATAAAAGGTTGCAAAGACATGTGATTTTAACTTAGACATTGACAGTCAAATGTAGCTCTCTGGCTTAGTCAGTACATTTAAATTTAGCACTGCCCTTCACCTTCTCATTAGCACTGACCAACAGTCCCAGGAGAAGAAGCCAGGAGAGCAGGAAATGTTCCATGGGGTCTGTCCCTGGTTTCTGCAGCTGAGGCACTGCCCCAGGGCAGTAGGGCTGTGTGGTTTTACAGGATGCTGCTAATTCCCTTCCAGAGTCAGAACAGAACATTGTAGGATGTTTGTTATGGTTTTAGACATTTGTAACTTATCTGATTCATATTTTGGGAGCTAGGAACTCCCTTGGAGTTAGGGATAATGAAACAAAATTGAAATATTTTTCACTTCTGGCTTGATTATTCTTAGTAGAATTAGAAATAATTTCAGTACCTCAAGAACTGCTCAAGCACAATAAAACACTTTATGATTTTACAGCACCCTGTATTGAATAGAACAATCTTATGCACAGTCTATTGTGAAATATTCAATCAATTACTTTTCAAATTCATAGATGCATTTTGGAACACTTCATTGCTCTGGTTTTCTGGCATGTGCCTTTACAAACACAGCAGAAGAAACAGCTTTTCAAATAGTGCAAAAAGATTTATTAAGTTCAGGCTGTAAAGATGGTCCTGTAAAACCCTTTTCACCCCTTTTTGTCTGGCAGCTGTGGTCCCTTCTGCCCTGGTTATAGCTGGAGTTATTTTAGTTTCCCCCCATTCCTGCCTTACCTGGTGTTCTTCACAACAGATGTGTCCTATCTGGGAGATTCCTCTGAACTGCCACAAACCTACCAGGGCATTCAGAATCAATTTACGTTCCCAGAATAATTGCATGGAATTAATCCAGGCTATCACAAAACCTCGGGAGAAACATCTAGTTGCAAACAGCATTTTGTTCACTTACAGTCAAAACAAAAAAGAACAATCCTTTTGTATCCACAGTCAATGCTGCAGGACGAGCTTTAGCTTAACCACAGGAATCTGTTAGCAATGAGGGTTTTCCTTTGTAAGCAAAATTAGCTTTGCACTCATCCATACATTCATACAGAACTGGCTCTTGAACAGGGGGTGTATAGATATTTTTCATTGGGAATTGCAGTGATGGGCCAAGGATGGGTTCAGACTGAAAGAGGGGAAATTTAGGTGAGATATGTGGAAGAAATTTTTCCCTGTGAGGGTGGGAAGGCCCTGGCACAGGCTGCCCAGAGAAGCTGTGGCTGCCCCATCTTTGGAAGTGTCCAAGGCCAGGTTGGACAGGGCTTGGAGCAACCTGGGATAGTGGAAGGTGTTCCTGCCCATGGCAGGGGATGGAGTCAGGTAATCTTTGATGTCCCTTCCAACTCAAACCATTCTGGGATTCTGAATGCTCTGATTTTTTTCTTGGTGCAAACATTGGTATCCTGGATGGTGTTTGGCAGAGAGAACTCAGTGACAGATTTTATGAGGCCCGGAGCTTTGTTTTTACATGGCATCATTTAAAATCAGATCATTAAGATTCAGGCTTGAAAAATAATACGCTTTTTCTTTTCTTTCTAAAGGAATTCCTTATGGTGATGTCTCTGTGGAAAAAACAACTTGCCTAGTCTGGATGTTCAGTTCAAGCTACATCTCCTCATTTCTTTCACTTCTGGAGTTACCATTCAGCCCCTCTCACAGATAATGTGCATTGAAAGGGCCATGAAAGGAGGCAACCACTGCTGGGCTGAAAACGAAGTTTCAGACATCTCTGCTCACCTGGCTCTCAGGTGAGAAAACCTTCCTGGGCTGAGGGAGAAGGGGAAGAGCCTGGAGGTCACAGCTGCCCCTGTGCCAGAGGCCTGAGCCAGGGCAGAGGGAGGCTCTGGGCACTGAACACAACAAGGTGTGGGAGCCTTTCCCGCACCCACGCTGAGGAAGGGGATTTCTGAGCAAGGGGAGCCTGGCAGGAGCAGCTCAGCTCAGTTGGCTTTTGATGATGGGGGATTTCCTCTTCCCTGCTGTGCACCCCCAGAGCTGCTGGACACTCTGGGTGGGTGACTCCTGTTTGGAACCTGCTATCCTGTGCTTTTGCAGCTGTACAGTTTGTAAACAAACTCCTCTTGATTCCTTTGGCTACTCAGTTTTGTCTTTCTTGGCCTTTTTTTCTCGAGCAGTGCTGGCGCCCTCGCGTGGCCAATTTCATAACTGAAAATGTTGCCGGGTGGCATAAAATAAATAACAACATTGCAAGTTCTTACAGAGCCTCTGGTCTCAGAACCAAAAATGAGAGCAGGAATATCACCAGGAGCTCCCTGTTCATCCCTGCAGTCTTTCAGTACACTTGTCCGCCCTCCTGCTCCTCAGGAGGGACCATTTTCAGGGATAGAGGGGATGATCCTTAAAAATTCGGCAGCTCCACCAGTTGTGATGCACACAAAGGGCAGTGTTGTATACACAGGTCAGCCTGCTGCAGGGGACTTGGGTGCTGAAGGCACGTTTTTATCACTTCTTTTGGCATTTGGTACATTTTATCTCCTGTAGAACCCGGCAGGGCAGTGAACCAGAGTCACCACAGCACTGAAGAATGCCAGAGTTGTGATGGTTAAGGGTGGGCATTACTCATTCCTTGTTAAATCATAATTGCACCTAAAAACACCCCAAGAACAAAGGCTTTGGCGTGCCAGGAGAGGCTGGGACTCTTCAGAGAGCTGGCAGGGGGAGCAGACTGACAGATCACCCTTCATTCCATGTGAGAAGCTGGATGGATCTCACACCGGGAGCTTGGATCAGGCCAGGACTGAGCTCAGAGCTCTTGTCTGCCTGCCTGGTGCCATATTTATAAGGCAGGCTGCTGCTTTAGGGCATCACTAAAGTCACTTGGTGAATTGTCACTGACTCAGTGGTCAGGAGGAGCCAGCCCTTGGTGTGCATGAAAACACAATTCTTTCCAAGTGCATTTAACACGGGCTGCCAGGAACATGACACTGTTCCACTCTAAGTTGTGCTTGCATAGGTTTTCTTCTCTTAACATAATCTTTTCCTGTGATGTTGTTTCCCAGTTTCCTGCATAAAACCCCAACTTTTAAAAAAAAAATTAAAAATCATATTTACATTGTGACAGCTTGGTCATTTTTTCCTCTTGGAAAAGTTTTATTAGCAGCAGTTTTTAAACTGTGCCAGAAACACATCAAGGCTATAAAATCTTTTATTGTGTTTTATTGGTAAAAAGAATGTTTAAAAAAAATCTACTTGTTGGAGTCCATCCAAAATTGCCCAATGAAGTAAAATGCAGTAAAATAACCTGGAAAGCAGCTTATGCAATGGGCTCACTACATGAGTGTGAAGTCAGGGACTGACTCTGTGAGCGCTTTATCTGCTGTTCACTTATCTCCAGCCTGGAGTGGATCTTCATCCATAAATGTTGTCAATATTTATGGCTTCTCTTGCTGCAGAATTCTGTGTGAGCATATCACAAAAACTTTGGCACAAAGTCTATTGTGTTTATCCTCCCACTTTATTTTCTATCTGTGCCACACTTTGTGTTGCAAAACCTCTTATCTCCAGAGAGACACCAGGGATGGAGTCACCCCTAACAGCAAACACCCTAAAACTGCTCTTTATTGGATTTTTGCTTTTAGCCCTTATGTTTTGATGAAAAAGGAGAAGCTGTCTTTCCTAATTCCCTGGCAGCTGTTCAGACAATGAGACCACATCACCCTCACACAATTCTGACCTATCTCCCCAGCTTCCTGATTCTTCATTCTTCTGAGCTACACTCCCTTTCCAATCTTGAATAGGCCTTTTCTGTCTGAGAGAGAAAATCCTTTCTTATTATACAGCCACCAGAAAACCACGTAATTTTTCCAGTGTGTGGTCTGCTGCAACTACACTGAGATATTGGAGTTTTTTCCAAATCAAAACAAAACCCACTTACAATTGTTCTTGGAACAAGAACACTTGTATAACTGTGCTTGTATTTTTCTGTGTTGCAAAGTGACTTTCCTTGCATTATATTTGCTGCTTTTGGAAACTTTTTGTCTAAAGCTCAACAGGGCTTATAGCCTGGTCTTGCTTTTCAGAGAAAAACATTGGAATTATGGAAGAATATTGGAAGGGTGTGAAGTGAGGGTGCTTTGCTTTACTGTTTGGTACCCATCTCTGCTGGCCTCCCACTGTGGGGAACACCAGTCTGGTATCCTGGGGAATCTGTGGGCAGCTTCTGGAGAGAGTCTCCATTGCAAGAAAACCTCCAGAGTCTGGGAGATCTTGTGTTTGAACTGGGATTCCTGAGAAAAGGTGGAGATGAGTGACTGAAACTTACACCAAATTTACTTAGCAGCTCCTGCACTCTTATGAAAGACACTGCTCTCATATTTTATGCCCACTGAGCTCACTGAGTAGCTGTTATCACTAACCACTGGTTTTATTGGGGTAATTTTAAAAAAAATTAAACTGTTTGAGAACCTGCCATTGCTGTTTTGCAAAGAAAGATCATAAAGATTGGCAAGGACAGGATAAATCTGCAGAATCTCTTCTGGCTGTACTAAAAGCTCCAATTTTAAAGATGCCATTTTAAACAAGCTCCTAAATTTTATATTTTGAATGTTTGTTGGTGCATGCAGAGAGGTGCAGACACTTCCTCCTTTTGTGGAACTCCCAAATGGTCAAAACTCCTGAGACTTTGCACTGATACAGTCAAAGGTGCACACTGGATTTGGAATGCCCAAGCTCAGTGGTTGGTTAAAAATCCCAACCATGATATATAATAAATGGCAGATGTTACAGATACTCCTGGGTGCAATGAGGAAGGTCACAGAAGTTTGCTTCGAAAAATCAATTTTAATGTCTCTTTTCCTGCTGACAGCTTCGTGCTAAGGGTGGGCCTCCATTTGATGTGAGCACTGCAAGCTGCTGCAGGCTACCAGCCATTGGAATTTACTTGGATTAGTCTAATTGCTGGCTCTGCCATCATCTGTTTGCAATCACAAAGAGGAAGCTTCTGAGGCTTGGGAATGAGAGAAAATGAAGTGTCCTGACAACCACAAAACAGCGAGACAGCTTTTGGAGGTTTTCCCATCACTGTTTGTGAGTAGGAACAAAAAGAGAGTTTTATTTTCTTTCCATGTTCATCTTTACCCTGCACCCATAACACAAATACATCCAGCAGCAAAGAATAGTGGTAATTAGTGAAGGTCCCCAAGCACTGTCAGTTGATAATGAGTAAGAGTTCATGAATTGTTTTGGAAGGGGTTGAATTAGTTCATTATTAAATTAGTTGAATTAGGTCATTACTAAAAACATACAATTGTTCTTTCTATGGATATTCAACTTAGATTATAAAACATCCACGTCCAGTCCTTTAAATTCAGGTTTAAAACACATTTTATCTGTGGTTTTGCCCTAGAAGGGCCCTTTCTCGTGCACCAGACAGGCACAAATTGCAAGGGAGTGGACAGATAAAGTACTTTAATAACTAAAGACATTCAAACTAATTTTGCTTCTGTCCAGGGCTGAAGGTTTAGGCTGGAGAGGAAAGTTTGGAGCCTTGCAGAGCACGGAGCTGTGCTCCAGGGAGAGGCAGCATTGCACAGCACTGGGAGCTTGGGGACAGCCTGGGCACTGCCAGCCTGACCCAGACTGGCTTTCTCAGCCCTTCACCTGCAAGGAGGTTTGAAAAATGCCAGTGAAAGGTGCTGCACAGGGCACCAGTGGGCTGGGAACCTGGGATTTCTGGCTGAACATTCAGGGATCTCTCTGTCTGCCTGGGCAGGGCAGGTGGGGAAAGGCAGCAAAGGGAGAAGAAGGTTCTGTGCAGCCTCAGGAGCTGTCAGTGGGGCTGCAGTGTCAGGGCTGCCAGGGACAGGAGGACTTTATTCACATAAGTAAAGCCTGAGGAAACTGGTTCCTGAACTGCCAGGCTTCTCATTCCCTAGGTAAATCTTAAAGTTTCATGGAGAAGCTGAATATGAACTGAGATAATCTCAATTCTTTCACAGCTCTTACAGTGACAGTTGTTTGGTGCCATGGCCTGACCTTCTTGAAGCTTATTTATTAAATCAAACAAACAAAACCAGTGAAAATAAAAAAAAAAGCTTTTACTTTTGCTTTTTCAGGGGTAAATTCAGAGACAAGGCCTCACTAATGCTCCTTAGCAACTTCAGCTCAAGTCAAAAACCAAGTGATGCCCCTGGAGATTTAATGTGTCCTTAAAGTGAAATATCTGCCCCAGTGCTTTACTCCACCACAGCTTCCTTATTATTTTGGGGACTGAGCTGAAGGTAAGTCAGTTAAAAGTGTGGCAAATTACAACCTGGCTTAGTGAGTTCTGAGAGCCTCTGTCACTTTGTTCTGGGAAGGGTTAAATACAGCCTTAGCACAGGCTTTATTTAATAATAGTAGTATTTTTTAAATGCTGCTAAGTGATACTCAAGATTGTATTTGTGAACTTTCTTTTTGCTACATCAAATCAAGAAAGAATCTTAGTCCCAGTCATCTCTGCAATACT
Organism: Edolisoma coerulescens; assembly: GCA_013397115.1. Taxonomy (NCBI): domain Eukaryota; kingdom Metazoa; phylum Chordata; class Aves; order Passeriformes; family Campephagidae; genus Edolisoma; species Edolisoma coerulescens. The sequence continues at coordinate 614,927 of VWZW01005333.1, read as the reverse complement.
TCAATTTGATATGATCCAAGCTGATTTAACATGTTTTTAAAAAGCTAAGCTACATTCTTTAGAATGAATCTTCCTGTTAGGCCAAAAATACAAATTCCAAAATATATTTGTAATAATAATAATAATAATAACAATGCTCCAGACATGCCAGATTTCCAGTCTGGTGGATATAAACTGTTGGCATTGTGCATTTCTCTTTCAGCTGGCCTCTGAAGACAGCATCAGTGAGGAACAGTGGGAGATAAGCAAGACAGACCAGAAGAAGAAAAAGAGATCCTAAGGGCTGTCAGAACAGTAAGTACATGTTTTTAAAAATGTTTCTAACAAGCCTTTTTCTCTGAGACTGTGCTGTAAAACAAGCAGCATGACAGGGAATCGTGGATTGATTTCCCTGACAGGATGTGCAGGTGGGACCGCAGGCTTGTATAAACTTGAAAATTGTATTTATCAAATGGTTTCACACTTGTGGAAGAACCTGAAGCAACATTTTTTCCTAGAGAGATGATGTCTCAAAAGAAAAGTTACTTGATTTGTAACCTAAGTCCAAATCAAAAGGGTGGATATGAATTGTCTGTGAGAGGAATGATTGTGTAGTGCCTGAGCTAAAGTCTGTTAAAACTTTGCTGATGGTTGATTAACTGCTGAAAAAGAACATTAGCACTGTTGTGTGCTACACATTTAAAGATGTTTCAGGTTTTTTGCAATCAGATATGACAACTTTTTTGGGTGTAGGTGTACTACATAACCACATGCACGTACAGAGGCCTGCAAACAGAGGTAGGAGTAATTCTTCTGCCTTTTAAATTGCAAATTTCAGTGTGAATCCCCCGGAACCAAGTGAGCCAAGAATAATTTCACTCCAGCCTTACTCTGCTACGTTACTTTGCTTCAGATCAGGCCTTGCTTGTTTGCCCCGTGGTCTTAGAAGGAGGTGCTTTGAACCACAGAGAACAAGGTTTGCAAATGCTGTGGCCACTGCTGAAAGGAAACAGATGCCTTCCCAAACCCAGAACTCAGGGCACTGGAAGTTTTGGAGCTCTCTCCCAGAGAAATGGGGTTTTTGTTACTATTGGTTTGCTAAAATCCAAGAATATAATATACACTGTATTACATTTAGATGATCTCATCCTAAGCAAAACAATCTTGTGGGACCTCTGATTCTGATTAAGCATTTGGGCTCAAGGGACTGTGCTACCATCCCACCTCACTGGCAGGGGTTTTGTCATGAGACATTTGTTATGTTTTTGAAGCAAATATTTCTGTGATAAGTGTTATATTAAAACCCACAAGGATATGAATAATCCTGTTTTCAGTGAAGAGTTTAAATGGCATGCTAGAAATAAAGCCAAGGCCACACATTGACTCAAAAAGGTAAAAAAAAAACCAACCAGAAATACTGAATAGCTCTGTTCATCCTGCCCACTAAATGGGGTGAGCCCGTGGGGGAAAATAGCTTTTAATTGTATCACACAGGAGATGTGAATTAGGACTACACATGGCAGCCTTAACTCTGGTGTTTCCAGCCCTTGAACACTTGACTTTTCAACCTTAACATAGATAAGCTGGGGAGGTTCTTAATAATTTTGTCACATGCAGCTCAATTCCCCTTGAAAGCAGTTGGTGATTTCAAATTTATTCTGCTTGTCCATTCTGTTTACTAAGTCTCAACTACTGGTTTTTAAACTGGGCTGGGAATGACAAATTCTCCCTTAAAAGGATTATTTGACTCGTTGTGAAGTGAGGCTCTCAGCTGCCATCTTCACTTCTCTCTGCTCATAAACCTCCAGCCATGAGACAAAGCTCAGCGAGGCTCCTGCAAGGAATGGGCGCCCCAAGGAAAGCTGAGCAGCCTCCAAAGCAATTGTACTGCAGTGACATCAGCACTCAGACATTTCCATTTGGCTTTTCCAGCACATCCAGGCAATAAGGGGCTCTGGAGCCAGCACACACTGACTCTTTATGGCTCCCCCACTGGGAACACGTCTCTGTGAGAGACCCACTGAAAGTGATGGGTCCAAAAACCAAACAGCCTCGTTCTGTGGTGAGGGATTTGCCTTCCAAGCCTGGGCAGTGACTGTGTCCTTCAGCCAGAGCTTGTGTGGGGAGCAAAGCTGAAATTCAGCCCTATGATCCCCAGCCCTGAGCTCTCTAACTGATGGGCATCAGCCTTTGTGCATCTCACACACCTTTTCTGCCACCTGAAAATCACTCCTGACATTGCTGCTGGCCCTTTTTGAGAAGCTGAAAAATCCCTTGCTCTGTTGTATTCCATTTCCCAGTGTGGGATATCATGGGGATAATGCTGAGCTCCACTTTGAAGTGCTGTAAGGGCTGGAGATGAAAAATAACCTTTGATTAGGGAGTATTTTAGCTCTTAAGTATTACTGGTGATTCTCTAGGATCATTCATTCCTTTAACACCACCTGAAGGAATTCCAGCACTCTAATCCCTACTTTACACATGGGAAGTAGATGCACTGGGCAGGATAAGAACTGGTTTTGTGCTTTCTTAGTGTAGCAGAGGTGGGGCAGGAACACAGGAATACATTGATGTTCTTGAGCCAGAATGTTTTACCTTTCCTGACTTGGTCTTTTTTTTTTTGGAGGAAGTCATTTTCCTCAACCTTCCCCCATCTCCTTACTAATGTCTTTCCAGGTAGAAATAATATTTGGGATCCGAGACTGTGCCTTCTGAAGTGGTTTCCCTCTTGCTGTCCTCCTAAGAGAACTTTAACCTCTATTGAATGATCATGTTCAGCTACATATAATTACAATCCACAAAAAAACAAGTCCCCTTGTATTTATATACACTGCAGCAAAATATACCTTTAAGGAGAAAACATTGCTTCAGTGTGACTGTCTGAATTTATTGGCTATTAGAAGCCTTACAGTGTGTTGCTCACATTTTAGAACTCTTGATTTCAAGCTTAATGTGGTCAGGAAATATAAAAATACATTTATTTATGTCATCTACTAAAAATCTCAACCTATGTTACTGCAAGTCGAACCCAATCTGTGTTTATGTTGGAGATGAATGATTGGTTTGTAGCTGCCTGTGTTTCTAGCCAGGCTCAATGGAATGATTCTGCAGTAGAACTCTGGGTGTATTTTTTTTTAAAACTTCTTTTTATTTACTGCATGTGGCAGCTATTTCCTTCCTCCCAGAACCCACTGCCCAGCTCTCAAGGGCAGTGCAGCTGCCTGACTCCTATCAGGCTGTGTACATGGAGTTCTGGGATTTACTGAATTGTTCAGGGCTGTCAAAATCCAGGCAAATATTTCATTATTACTGATACCTGTTCACTGTTGCAAGCTTGGATTTGATTTGCTTTTCCAAGTCTTTGCAGCTGATATTTGCACAGGTTGCCTTGTTATTAAACTGCAGGAAAATATATCTGAATAGAATTTCTTCTCAGACATTTGATAACTCAATGTCTGTGTCAGATGGGCTGCAGCAGCTTCCCTGTGGTACCTTCTTTCCCTGGAGCTTTAGTTTTGGTTTTGTTCCTGGGATGAAATCCCCACACAGGGATCTCAGCTGACCTTCCATGTACGTAAGAACCAGGTCTGGCTCCCCTGAGCTGTGAGTGCAGAGGGGTTTGATGTCATTTCCTGCAGCAGGTACAGCTGAGAGCAGCTCTGCCCTCCTGCCATCAGCGCATTTAACCTTTTTGTCCAGCAAATTTCCCATCCTGTGTAGGTGGACAATGAATATTAACATGATACAAATTATTTCCTTTTAACTGTGAAGGCTCCTGGATTGAAAACACACTGTCCAGGGACCTGGGGCTGTTCTGCTCCCTCTGAACAGAACACCCTTGCTGCCTTTGACTTTAGCGATTGCAGGATCAAACTCCAAGTTTCAAATATGTTGAAAGCAAATTTCTTTCCCCTCTGAAAGTGAGGGTGAATAACCAATTCGGTAAAAAAGGTGTAAAGAATACAGAGCAGAAAAAGCCATGAAGATCTGGGGTAAAAATTCAGGGAAAGAAAAAAATAGCATTAAAAGTCTTGCTTGAGAGTCCAGAAATTTGTCAGAAAATTAGAAGGTGAGGATGGTGGAAAGGACTGTGGGACTTCTTGGGATATAAGCAGGAGAAGAATTGAGGAAAAGCTAAATTACTGTGCCTGGAACTTCCATATCTTCCATATGATACTCCAAAATGAGGTCTGGATCACTCGTCCACCTTCCCAGCTACTGGGGGGAGGTCATACCTTGGGGTTATGCACCCATGGAGGAAATAAGGGTTTAAGTATCTTTGGGTTTCCATGACTTCTCTGCATTGCATCTCCCTTCATACATAACAACATTAATGTGTGTTATAGAATTGAAAATAATATAAGTGTAGGGTAATTCTTTCATGAGGCTATTTTTAAATTCATATTAGCTCTAATTTAGTTTAAAAATCATACCTGCATCTGTCAGTATCAGAGCTCTGCTCATCCTGCACTTTTGCTATGTGTTGTACTTAATTTTTATTGAAAATTATGGGAGAGCATTGAACATTCCAGTATATATTTTTAATTAAGATGTTCTCATGAGTGCCATCAGCCAGCAAACAATCCCAAGGCTCTCGTGGGACAATAAATATGTGTAGAACTCCCAGCCCTTGCAATCCTGTATGAAGAGTTGGGTGATTTTAAAGGAGCTGCTTTGTTTGCTCTAGGAATTGATCCATCTCTGGGGCAGAACTTCCAGTTGTTTTAACAGTGTGTGTCAGGATTAGCAGCCAAGTCCTGTGTATTCTCAGCTCCTCAGGCCAGCCCCTAAATGCATATTGTGAAGAAAAAAAAGAAAGGAAAAAAAACCCCACAAAACGACATTGGGAAGGTCTTTTTATGGGTGTCCTTGAAAGAAAGTCAGCCAGAAATAATGTCCACTGAGCAATTCCATGTAAGAAAATGGGACAGTGCTGTATCACAAGGGTTGAACCCCAACAGCAATGGAGAGTCTGTTTTTCTGCATGGGCTGTCTCTGGAGTATCTCCTTTATGAAGGTTTTTGACTTCTATGAGGATTTCTGTACAGATTTGCCATAAAGTAGCCGAGGTCTCCTGGGCTCCTCTGCCTTGTCCTGCCACAGAAATCTCATCTAACAGCCCTGGTTTGGGAAAGGAGCCATGAGGGGAAAAAAAGAACAGGCTCCTTTTGTAGCTAATAACTTCCTTTAATTGGTAATTAAGCTGCCTGCTACTTATAAATGTCAATAAAGGTCAAAATATTTAGAAGCAGAATCATTTTAGTGGCTTCCCATTTCTCATTGCATAAGCTGCCTGCTCGGACCACACACAGGCACATTTGAAGATGGTTTGGATTTCAGAGCCCTCATCTTCCCACCAAATTCTTCTCTAAAGCGGCCCAGAAGGGACAGAGCAGCTTTAGTCAATAGGAGGGAGGATGTGAACTGAGTCTTCTGGGTGAGCATTCCTCACATTTTGGAATTGCACCGCAGGCGCTGGGCTGGATCAGGCAGGGGCTGGCCAGATGGTGCTCTCATTTACTCCTTCATTCAGGGAGAGGGGCTGCATCCCATCCGTGTGCAAAACGACTCAAGGAAAAGCTGCCTGGTAACAGATTAAACACCAACTGCAGCTTGGAAATGAGAATTAGTGTAAATCCTGTTGTTTCTGTCGAGCAGAGAAAAATACAGAGAGTTTTGCTTACAGAGTTAACATGTACAAACACTTACCCTCACTGCATGGATTTGCTGATTTTGTGAGCACTCTTCCCACTGAAATTAATCAGTTTACAAGGGGGCAAGTGAGGGGACATTTGGCTTTGAAGAGTGCAGAGAATGTATTCCCAGAGGGATCTTTGATCTTTTTATGGTGTTTTGTTTCTGAAGTGTGTGTGTGTGTCCTGCAGAGACTTGGCATTTTGGAAATCAGAGCCATGGGGACTAGACTTTGATATTTCACTGAATATAGCTGGAATAGTAGAATATGAATATGGCCTCCTTTTTAATGCTTTCCCAAAGAATCCTCCAGAAGCTCAGAGCCTGATTTACTATTCCATGAGCTCTCCATGTAGGACAGGGTGGGTTTTATGGGAGGACAATGCAGTGGTGCTTTGTTGAGTCTGGAGGTGGAGATGAGCTGACCAGGACGTCAGGTAGAGCTGGGAATGGGAAACCCTTCCTTCCAGACTAAACTGGGAATGTTGGTGAGGGTGCCACATGCCCCCAGCTCAAGTTTACTCTTGGTAGCATCAGTCTAGATGAGTGGGAGACTGGAAAATGTCCTGGAAGGGGTGATGTCCTCTTGGCACATTCATCCTGCCTAGGAAGTTCACAATGGAGCCCCCCAGCCCAGCCAGGCCCAGCTGTCACTAGAGGCCAAGATTCCATGGACTCCTGGGTGAATAATCATTCCAGCCACATGGAACCTCCATGTTCTCCTGGGGCAGATTTGCTCACTGGCTGCACGGTGTGATCTCTGTTAGTGGGTAACTGATAAAGCATTGCTGCAGTTACATAGAAAGGTACTTCTGCCACAAAAACATCAAGCCAGGAAAGGTACTCGTGCTGATGTGACTCCTGCTGCCTTGCTTGCTCCGTGTCAGTCCCAGATGTTTGCTGCAAAGATTAGAAGGAAATGGCTGTGAAGAGCAGCTTTATAGATCCAAGTGGTAGCTTTCAAAAGCCAAAAATACTCTCCAAAGTCAGAAGATTTTGTTAAAGACCATAAGCTTAAAGCTGACAAGTATGCTTTCAAAATTAATTATTTCCTGGGTGTTTTTGAGTAATTGGAATATTTTTATCTATTTTCTTCCAAATCTTTATTCTGTAATTGTGATGGAGAGAAGCTTCTTATTAAAAACTCTGAAAACAGAGCACTCTGAAAATCACTTTCATGATTTCAGAAGCTGCTCATTTGCTAATAATATATGTAATTATCCCAGAAGAGCAATAGAACTGTTTGACCATCATACCAGAAAAATAATGTATATTTTGATATTAAAGACACAAACATGAATTAAATAGCATTTTGAGACTTTCAAGATGAAGTTCATATTGCTGCATCTTCCATAAATCCTCTCATAATTTGGCTGGGGATGGTAATGTCTACGTGTCCATCTTAAGAGCCAAAACTGGACAAATGAAGATAAACACTCAAGGAATTTAAACTTTCATTTTCATCTCACAATTTCTGTAACATGATTAGGGTTTGTCCTGATCCTTCTGCTAAAACTCTTCCCCAGTATCAGCACAGCCCTGCACCAGGCAGGATTTGTCTGTGCCTCCCTGTCTGCCCTGATCCATCCCTGTCCCACATCCTTCAGCTGATAGAATTTGAAGATTATTGGAGGAGGAACAGAGGAATGGGAAGGGTGACTTATTTCTTGCATCATGATTCTGTGCATCTTCAGTGGGACTGATGGAAAAAGCAAAAAGGGGGAAAGAAAAAGAATGCAAGATTAAAAACCAAAATTAAAAAACAGAGGACAAAAAAAAGTCATTCCAAAGTGTAATTCCAGTAGCTGATTCTTATGTTAAAAAAATCTATATATTCTCCTGGGATATAGGTAAGAAGCAGTAAAGGAATGGGGAAGAAGGTGGGAAGAAGAGATGAAGGTGGGAATCTCCTTCAGATTTCATCAGTGCTCTGAGCAGGTCTGTTATCAGTTCTGTTATCTTTCCTTCTCTAGGAAATAATTTAGAAGGACACCCCAAAAGAGCTGGGCTGCTCCAGGCTGCCCATCTGGGAAACCCAGCAGCAGCTGGACGAGTTGGGCTTTTCCTTTCCCTGAACCCATCTTCTCATCTCCCTGCAAGTTTTTGTGTAGCTTGGGTAGCGTGGAAACGCTTGTGATCACTCCTTAGGAATTCTTTCCCCTTTTCCTTTCTCTTCCCATTCACACAAACAGTAAATCCCTGCTGTCAATCCTGTAACCCTGTGCTCACAGAAGGCTGAGCACTGACAGCTCCAGCCACCAACAAATGGTGCTGCACATTTTCCTTATGGTTTCCCAGCACCGAGTGTATGATTTAGATCCTTCAGCCTCCAAAGTGCTCCACTGGGTGTCCTTTAATATTGCATTATATTACTCATGATGCATAGTCGATTCTGCTGCTTCCATTTACTTTAGCAATGATAAATGGCACTAACTGGACGAGAAGTTTATAAATTTTAAGTGCTTTGTAGGCAACTCTTACCCAAAGAAATTTTCAAACTGTTTGTTACTTTGGGTCATGGAAAAATTGCTTCCAGAAGCTTGGTTAATGAGTTTCAAAACAGGGTAAAATGCATGAATTCTTTATGACTGAGAAGCATATTAGTGTCAGGATTTTCCCCTCTGTAGGAATCGTCAATTCTGCACAGTTAATATTTAAAAAGAGTTACAAAAATATAGCAAAAAAATCTCAAGGAACTTGCAACTTAGTTTTTCTCACTGTAATGACTTCCTAAAAACTGTGTTCAGCTGCAGGGGCAGGGCTGGAGCATCGTGGCCCAGATGATGCCTGTGTATGGAAAGTAGAGACAGCTGTGTATGGAACTGTTGAGGCCACTGGAGTAAACCATGCCCTGGTCAGTGTGGTGTTAACACGAGTCTGCGTCGTCCCTCTCCTTGTGCTCGGAGTATCCCGGTGTGGAGCGGGCTGGGGGCTGTGCCCTGTGGTCTGGCAGTGCTGCCTGCCCCGGGGATGGTTTGGGCAGCCCGTGTGGTCCCGGTCCCTCTGGCCGTTTGTTGGCCATGGATGAGCCACACGGCAGGATGTAAATAGGTCTCCTGGCCTGCTGTCTCTGCTGCCAAAAGTGGTAAACAACAGCCAGCAAAGCAGGAGGACAAAGGAAATGGGGAAGGAGTTAAGGAACATTTACAGGATACGGTTCTCTCCATCTCCCACAAACAGCGAGGTAAAGTGTTCAGTGAGAAGAATATGGGATGATGGCTTTTTACCGCACAGAAGTGCTGAACCTTTGGGTTCATACCAGAACATACCCAGAAATGTTCATTCTTAGTTAACCCTCACAGGGGGGGCCCCTTGTATCCTGCATGACTGTGAGAGCTCACGGTCCCCAAAATTAGTCCTGAGGAAGTCGGGTCTGCCCAAGCCCCAGCAGTGCTTGACAGACGGGATCACGACTTTAAACTGCCAGAGGGCAGGGTTAGATGGGATATTGGGAAGAAATTCTTCCCTGGGAGGGTAGGGAGGCCCAGAGCAGCTGTGGCTGCCTCATCCCTGCAAGTGTCCAAGGCCGGGTGGGACGGGGCGTGGAGCAACCTGGGATAGGGGAAGGTGTCCCTGCCCGTGGGGTGCAACGAGATGATCTTTAAGGTCCCTTCCAACCCAAACCTTTCCGTGATTTCTGGCTCGGAGGAGCGAGCGGCAGCGACCGCACGATGGCAGCGTGGGATCGGCGCTGCGGCCGCGGGAGCCGGGACCGCCCCGAGGGGACCCCTGAACCCCCGGGATCGGGGGAGCCGGGACCATCCCGGGGGAACAGGGGAACCCCCGGGGCTGGAGGAGCCGGGACCACCCCGGAGCTGCCGAGGGAACCGGGACCTTGCCGGGGCGGCCGAAGGGAGAGGCTGCGGCCGCAGCACAACACAAAACGCCACTGTGCAAGATAATCTTTAGCCTTGTGTTCTCCCACTGCAAGCAGCCGCTGCAGCAGGTCAGGGTTATTTTAAATTAGACTTTGACATTTTGCTTTCCTGTGTTCTGTGGTTTCCCTTCCCCCGCAGCCCAGCCTTTGTGGGGGTGGTGGAAGAGGTGGATGCCCAAGTGGTAAAATGGGAGCTAGCAGGAATATCGCAGTTTGCAGAGACTCCTTTACTGCACAGCATACACAGACCTGGGCAGCCTGGCAGGATCCATCCGGACTCCAAATAAGTCCTCAATAAAGAGCCCAGCCTTCAAAGCCGTGTCTGTGAAAGCACGTGAGTGATAGGCACTGGGGAGGATCTTTGAAAGTCTATGCAAAAATAAGGCAGAACTGCTCATATCAGATCCATCTGGTAGAGCTGCATAAAAATATCCAGCCAGGCTTTCCTCTATTCCTTGCAAACTGTGCTTACATTATATACATTGTCCCTATTGTGCATTGTAGGGGATGGTCTCTCTCAAATGCCAGCGTCTTCTGGCTTTCATTTGTTCCCAGACCTCCCACCAAGTGGCTGCTGATTGAAAACCTTTTTACTCTCCTGCCAGGTTTAGCAAAAAGGGCTTGGTGTACTCAGGGTCTTTGATCTATCTGGGATGAACATTTTCATTGAAAGAGGTGGATGAGTCACTCTATCTTTGACACGGAGCTATCTTGGAATACCTCTGGATTTGCCTTTTGTGTTTTCTTTTTTTTTTTTTTTTTTTTTTTTTGCATGCGGCTATAAATATTTTGCTCTGCAAGACGCATGAAGCTCTTTTTTGGAAATGAAAGAGCCCTATTCCAAATAGGAAAAACACACTTAGCTAAGGTTTGTGCAGTGCATATTTAGTGGTAGAAGGTGCTGTGTTGGCCCTGCCTTGCTTTTCAATACAATATCCTGCAGTGTGAAATGAATGGCTGTATTTAGAGGTATCTGGAAGTGATGACTGATGTTTGGAGAAGTTACAAGGCTTTTCCTTTTCCACATGAACTCTCCAACCTGGCATTTCCACAGCAGTGAAATACTTCTGGGGCTGAGATCATCTGATTATTATTTCCTGTGTCATGTGTAGAATTTATTATTTTGTTGAATATTACAAATATATTCTTAAGTTGCCTGAGTTTGGGGTTCTTTAGCAAAGTTCACTGTCATAACAGGGATATTGGACTAGCTAAAATAACTTTTTCTCCTTGGATATTATTTTGCTATGATTAGTGAATGAAAGTCACAAATGAAGGAGGGGGAAGGGAGAGTGAAATTCCCTAAAAATGCTATGGAGACATTCTGCCAACTTATTATGTTCTCAGTTCCAGAAAAACTAAAACACGGATTTTTGCACTAATAACTGCTAAAAGCCAGAAATTTTGAATTTTCATTGGCTTCAGTGTCCAATTATTTTTTCTTCTCTTCTTTGGAAAAGGCGAACACATTTGTGCTAATCCAGGATTATTCCTGGTCACAGCAGAATCAGTGTTGCTGCTGGGAATTGCAGAGGGCAATGGGTTCATTGTCTCAAGTATTTTCATGAAGAGCTTTTAGCTATTTTATACCTCTAAAAACTGAAACAGAAGAGAGTAAAATCTTAAGTTGCCCAAAGAAGCTGTGGCTGCCCCTGGATCCCTGGAAGTGTCCAAGGCCAGGCTGGATGGGCACTTCCCTGGGATAGTGGAAGGTGTCCCTGCCCATGGCAGGGGTGGAATGAGATGATCTTTAACCCTCCCAACCCAAGTCGTTCTGTGATTCTGTAAAACCCAGTAAAAGCTCTTCAAATAAATTGTGACATTAAAATGTCAATAAAAATGCGTGTGCAGTCCTTGCAAGCATTAAATCAGGATATCAGAAACAGTGAGAGTCATCTCCCATCTCAATGCTGTTGGTTAAAACTGGGCTTAATTCTCTAAAAACTGACTCAAATGCCACGTAGGCCTCTTGAGCTGCCTTGTCTGCTGCTTAGAGCGAGGTCTTTTTGGGCTCTTTTGCTTACAAATAGGGTGGGAGAATAAATAATTTTTTAAAAAAGTAAATATTGGCATCTGGATTCTTGCAATTTGTCTATTTGTAACACCACCCATATTTCTTCCTCCCTTGTTTTGGAATATTGCATGGTATGTGGGTCTTCATTAAGGGATATTTTGTCCTTTGGCTTTTTCTACACATGATTACACAGTAGCCATCCATTCCCAACATCTGTGTTTATTAAAACCTTTCCAATAAATCTGTGCAGAAGGGAACTGTCCATGTTTCCTCCAAGTTCTGAAAAGGATGCTGTTTTTCTTTGTGATGAATTGGTTAAAGATTATCCAGCTGAGATGTTTAGTTTTTAGGTGAATCTTCAACATTACTCCAGAAGTTGATTGGAAATGGACATTGGATGTGCAGGCGGTGCCTCCAAGGCTGTCCAGGACACCGAGTGCACCCTTCTGCCTGCAATCCCTAAATCCTCATTCTGGCGTGGCAAAGCCAGCTCAGGGTGTCCCAACCAGGGCCACTTCCCAAAGAGAACATCTAAGGAGTGACTTAGGGAATAAGCTGGTTTGCCTGTGCGTCACCCTCGGAGCTGCCTGCTCTGTTCCTGGGGGTGGCTGGTGCAGCTCCCACGCTCCCCACCGGATCAGAACCCTCTTGGCACGGACCACCGGATTTGGCCAGAATTGCAAACTCTCTAAGACGGGGCTGTTCTCAGGCAGATTTTTGGCTCTGTGATTCCAGTCACATGAGGGTGAATGGCTCCAGTTGTGGTCGTGGAACAAAAGCCACCAACTCTCCCAGTGCTTGGGAGGGACCCTGCGAGAGGATCAGCAGCCATGCACAGCTGTGTTTTCTTGGCTGAGCAGTTTCAGCTCGTGCTCAACCTTTACACCCAGCATCTTTTGGAGCACATGGGTTTGAGTTTCACCAATGAGGGAGCAGGCTGGGAGTCAGATCCTCACAGGTGATGCCAATCTGGGCAGAATCGTTGTTATTCTATAGGTACCACCTGAAAACGTTTAAAGACCTGACGAGCTTCTGTCAGGTGGCAGAAGTCGTTTGGAAACCTTTGTGTGGGTGATAAATTTTGGGTAGTTCAGCCTGTTCTGGATGTCTCTAAGGCCTAGGAATTATGAAGACAACCTGGATAAGTGTGTGGATTTTGAAATGCTTCGCAGCTTGGGTTTTGATCAGTAAGGTAATACCACCTTTAACTCTTGGGGTGCTTGTCCTCTATTGTCTATGGCACATTTATTGCAGACTAAATTCTCAGCTATCATCAGGACTATATGTCTTCTCTGCAAAACTTGCAGAAACAGAGGCTGGTGCCTTCCAAGCTTCCAGATTCAGGACTTACCTACTGTTTTTCTTTGAATAACTTTTGTTAATTTTGGCAACAGGGTCAAGTTTAGTTTATCTTGGGAATGTTGAACAGGTGTGAGGACAAGGGTGTCTGAGGTGGTTTTTTTATTTCTTTCTGTGTCTGTGCTCAGTGTCTAGGCCAGGCTGAAGGACGTGACTCTGGTGCTGAGGGACTGGGACTGGGTTTGGAGTTGAGTTACTCGAGCTGAAGAGTTACATAGAGATTTATGAATCAGGAACTGGTCACTGTTGGATTAAGTTCAGTCAGAGGGTGTTAGAGCCTAAGCCCTGACTCTTTGGGGTTGAGAGCACCTTCAGTTTTTCTAGCTCATACTCACCAAGAGACAAAACCTGAACTATAGACCTGCCCATGTTCCTGTATGTTGTACAGCCAATACATGGCACTGTGGCACCACAGCTCTGCCCCTCTGTAACCTTAAAAGATATTTAAGAAATTCTTATTGATACTCACTTTCTGGTTCTTGGACACAGGATTTGTTCTCTGGCAGTCACTTGCCCATCAATAAAATGGTAATACTTTGTTCCTAATCCCAGGGAGAGCCAGTTTTCATGAAATTAAGGAAATGTCTTGCTTTTCTCTGATGTGAAAATCAGGCTTTCGAGGGCAGTATATCATCATCTTCAAATCCTAGAGCCCCTCTTTTCCTGATACAAGTAGTCCTGAATGGAAAGTTTCCTGGGTATTAAGAAACAAATGTTCTCTCCTCCAGAGTTTCAGGAATTCAGTGGGAAAAAGGCTCAGGCCCTGCTTTGTGGAGATGTTGTTATCTGTCAGCTCTCTTTAAACTCCTTTGAGGGATTTTTATAACATTGTTTTTCCTTTCTTCTCATTTGTGTTTTACATACAAGTCCTGGTATTTTGGTTTAGCCCACAAACAACATGAAGCCTTAATTTTTCCTGCCTACTGCAAACCAGACTTTTCCCCAGCATCAATTATCCGGAAGGGAACTGCGGATGTAAAACCACACCAAAAAGTCTGAAGCCCATACAAAAGTATTCGAGTTTCTTATAAAAGCCCCTGTTCCTCAGTGTGTGTTGTCTTTGGGCCACCTTCTTTTCACCATGGCTGATGACTACATTGAGGCAGAGGTGCTGCCCATGTTACCATCTTCTTCTTCATGGTGGTCACTCTGGCAAACAGGAGGCTTATGGTTGTTGCTGAGGGGAAAAAAGCTCTCTAGAGCTTCTATAGAACTTTGCATTTTTATTTATGCCATGGAAACCCAACTGAGAACTGAGGTTATGATAAACTGCTTGCAACTCTCCCTTCCAGTGACCAGTGCACTAAAGTTTGGTTTCTAGGAAGAAATTTTTTCAAGAGCAGACTTTGTTTAAAGTGATAAAAGTGTTTGTGTGCTGTGTGTGGGCAGGTTTAGCAGGGATGGCTGATGGGACACTATGGAAGGCATTCCCTAATCACCTCAGTCTACAGCCCAACATTTTCACCTGCACTGCCACTGATTTCAGTTTATCGCTGCACAGGGCTGTAAAATGGGATGAGTACAGCCCAGCTCTCCCAGGGTCTGGAGCTGCCTCAGGTGATGGGATCAGCAAGGATGAGGTAACACTTGACAGGACAAACTTCCCCTGGCTTGCCAAAGTTCCCTCTGAAAGAATCCACAGGGACAGCAACAATAAATGGCATTTAGATCTCTCTGTTATGCACCAGGGCCATAATGCCCATTTTATTTCCTATTGTTTGTTTCTTACTAAGCTGCAGGGAGCAGGGAAAACACAGTCAGGAAGAAGTTCAATCCACAATGCTCTGATATTTGCATTTTCTCCCCCAAAGCGTTTGCTACTGGGAGTCACTGGAGACAGGATGCTGTTCTATGGACTTCTGATCTGATGCAGGTTGATTGTTTTCCTGCTTTTAAATACTTTAGGGCTGGATTTTGGCCAGATCTCCTAGGGCCTATATGAAGATAACAAATCAAAATGTCTTCCCCAAGGAGCAAACAATTTAAGCACAAGACAAGAAAGACACAGGAACAGAGACAGTCTGGGGAGTATTAAGAACAAGTTTAAAATTTCCAGCTATTAATGAGAAAAGGTCTTTCATTTTTCATCCAGCTCCGGGGAGGACATCTGAAGAGTTTGGATTTCAGTTTCACGGTCTGGGAAGCCGTGCTGGCAGGATTGTTGTTTATCTCTCCTGAGAAACAGCATGTTTCAAGTTGATTCTCCATCGAATGAAGGTTTAAGAAAAATATTTTGTTTGCTGCTTTCTCAGCTGTGCACAGCATTTGTCTTCATCCTTTGCTGGTATAATATTATAATAGTTTCTTGTAAGTGCTGAGCCTTTACTGCTGACAGCTGCTGAGAAATGATGCTGTCATGAATCATGCTTGCAAACACAGTTCTGTGATGTGACCAGTTCTCAGCCCCCATAATTAACAGCCAATTACTTCCTCTCCGAGAAGCCAAAACTCCAACAGATGAAAGAAATAGTGTTGTGGGAGCAGATGTGTTGTATCAGTTCCTGTGTCCTTTGCAAACAGACAAACACTGGCTCACATCGGAGTGCAGAGTGGAAGTCCCTAAAACCGTGCCTGGGTTTGGCCATCTGGGCTCAGAGTGCGTGAGGAGAGTGAAAGGGAGGAGGAGGAGGAGGAGGAAAGGTCCATCACAGCTTCGGCTGCAATAACAGCAGGTCACCACTTTGGGGTTTTCTGGCCATTCCCTGGAGGGAACAGCCCATATTTATTAATGGGGGTGTGCACACGCCTGAGCACTGGGAGGAGAGAGCTGCACATGCCAAGAGCCCCAGCTGGAATGTTGCCAGTCCCTGGGCTGCAGCCTTTTGTTTAACCAGGACACCCAAAGCTGAGCCTTTTCCAGCTGTAGTTTGTGTGGCACAAACCAATGTGGTTTAGAAGACAGAGCTGAGGAACGGGAGCCGGGAACCCCTGAGCAGAGCCTGCAGTCAGTAATTTACTGACTTTTTCTCCTCTTTATAGATTGTTTTTTTACCAGAACTTCATTTCTGTTGGTTCACTTGTATCATCTGTGCAGGACTGATTTCCTGGGAGCAGTTTTGAGCCCATAAGATGTTCCTAAACATTTTTGCTCTCTCTTTCTTTCATAATTTTGTATGTGCAGTACTTGATTGAGCAACTAAACTCTCCAGTGGTGATTCTGTGTCCTGAAAGGCTGACTGGGAATTTATAAGTAGAAAGAGTTAAATTAGGATTTCGAAAGGAGTCTTTGCTCTGGATGTTTCGTTATCAATCCTTTGCATAGTCCTTAGTTTTGTTGACATAACATTCATTGTCAATGTTCATTAATATCATGACATGTACGTAGACGTTATAAGGATAAAATTAACTAAAGGGTTCTCTTTTATTTGCATTATCATAGCTGGTGTAAAGGTGGTGGTGCCACTAATCTCCTTGCCGTAAATATGTGATGGAATTTTAATCAAAACTTTATAATGATCTCCAAACTGTAGGAATAAAAGTGGGAGTGAATGCTGTTGCAGTAAATCTGTGTGCGCCATGAAATGAGCATTCTTCAATATTCTGCAGTATTTTTTAGCTCTGGATTTCCTCAAAACTGCTACTGACTGTCTGGCTTTGGAGAAAGCTACTTTCCTGCCTCTGCTGCTCCTATAAAATGTGTTCAGAACATTTACAGGGAGGCTGAAGGAGTTAGTATTTCTGTAATTCTCTAAACATTTGAAAATGTAAAATATTTGCAGATGTAGTGCCATATGTAACTCCATAACAAGTTTTTATTCCTTGTATACTGAATTTCTGAATAGCAAGAGTCTCTTGGCTGGCTGCTTCTCAGCTGTGAGACTTTCAAAGACGCTTTTTGGGGCATGAGTCATGCAGGCTGTGCTCCCAAGCCGGGGCTTCACCACCTCCCGCCCCGGTTTGTTGTTGCTCTCACATCAAGAGCGGTGCAAAGCGAGAGCCTGCTCCTGCCTTTGAGCATCCTGTGTTCAGCTGGCTCTGTGATTCATGCTCTGGGATCAGCACCACTCCAGAATGGATCAAGGAACAGCCTCTCTTGCCTTTTAACCTTCTGTAATTTGTACCAAGGCTTTCCTCTGCAGTTGCAAAATCTGCGTGTGTGAAAGCTTTGCTCACCAGCAAACCCTGTTAGCCTGACCAAAACAATTTCATAATGTGTTATTTGGATTATGAGAGTCTCATTCTCTCCCCACCACCCCTCCTCCACCAGATTCAAAAAGTTTTATGGAGTTTAACATGGCCTCTCCCCCTTTGGAGTCGCATAATGCTAATGAAATAACTCACAGATCATCAGCACTATCGGGCTGGATTTATGGAGCATATGGCATTCAAACTCAGACTTTCTGGTCAGCAGAAATCCTCCACATCTAATGAACAAACAGAATGCTCTTCCAAGAGAGCAATGCTTTGGATGAATGTGAGAGCCTGAGAAAAACCCAAAAATCCCCCTCTCTGGTTAACGTGCCTGTAAGGAACGTAATCGCCTCAACTTCCGCAGGGCTCCAGTGGAACCCATGGCAAGCCTTGTGCTCCTGGGGCACTTCCAAGTGCCATCCCAAACCACTTCCTCTCTGTTTAATATTCTGCTAGCGTGCTTCCTTCCCATTTCTCTTCACCTCCCTGCCGCTGGCAGCCCAGGAGAGAAAACAGCTCATGCTGCTAACTAGGATGTGGCTTTGGGTGGTAGAGCTGTCTCTGACCTGGAGCATGGGGAAAAATGATCCAGACTGGTCATTCCTCCCCATTCCCAGCATGCCTGGTCCAGTGGAAGAGGAACATATCAGTCCTTGGTGTCCCTATCAGCCTCCCACCCTGTAAGGCTGTGTTGGTATCCCACAGGAGGACAAAGCTGGAAGGGCATTTCTGATTTTGGAGATGGCTTTGAGTTTGGTTTCTGTTGAGTCTGGGTTCACAGGAAGAGATTTGTCAGCCTTTGGTGAGAACTGGACCTCTAAAGCCCATTTCTGGGAATGTTGTACCTGCAAAAGTCCCAGAGATTGCTCTGGGGGCTCCACTGCAGCACTTACGGGAGCTCATAATGCAGAACTGCTGCTTTAAACCTTCTACACCCCATGTCTCTTAAAATCATTGTAATCAGTTTATTTTAGGACAAGCTGTCCAATGACATCCTGGTCATTAAAAAAAAAATCAACAGGAAATTCTGAATGTGAGTCATGCCTTTGTCTTAGTGTTTTTCAAGGATTTTTGGAATTTATTAAAAAAAGAAAAAAACCAGAAATCCTTGATGTTGACAGAAACAACCTCAAAGTCCAAGTATTGAGAAGTCACTCCACAAGGAAAGAATGTCTGTAAACTCCATTATTTGCTTGATATCAAGTCTTTCTGATTAACCAAAACCCCACAACTTCCAGGGTCACCCTTGGGTTTTGGGGAGAGACCCAGTGTCCCAGCTATTTTCCTCCACCTGGGAAAGCTGAGTTTTATGCTTTGGTGGTAGGAAAGGTCTGCACTGTGGGACACTGTGGAAATCCCAGATGTTCCTGAATATCAGATGCTTTAGGAACATGCAGGGATTAATCCCATGCTCCCATCTGGAGTTTACAGACTCCTGATGAATGCATGGACGTAGCTGCCAGCTTGCTGCATTCCAAGGGCAGAAGCAAACTGCTGTGGAGCAGTATGGAAAATGGGAGCACACTGGGAGGGACTGGGACTCTGCAGAGGCTGGAGCACTCAAACCAATCCCTGTCACAGGTCTTTTAATAATTTAAGACAGGAAATTATTCTCAATCACATGAAAAAAGCTTATATGAAAGTAGTATTTAAAATTTACTGTAGTGAACTGTACAATTTCCCTTGTCCTCCTCATGCCTTTCATGAGGCAGCAACAGGAATTATACAGAGGGGTGGAGATGAAACCGTACATCCTCTGGTTGTCCTGAAGTCCTTTGCCAGGAGTTTTTAGGGCAGTCCTTGCTCTCAGGAGGGGCATCATCTGTTTTTTGTGTGAGATTAGGCTGCTAAATGTTCATCCTTTTAGCTGATGGAATAAATTTCAAATAAAGGTGAAGCTGGATTCAGACAGGTATTGACCAATGCAGAAACACTGTTACCAACCCCACCCACCCTGAAAAACCATGTCAGGCTCTGACATTGCAGCACTGTTCTAAGAATAACTAAAAATTAAAAGGGAAGATAGCAAGATCAGCAGTTGGTGGGGTAAGGGAGCTCCTGTCCTCCTTGGAAGAGGAGCCTCAGGTGGAGGTGACTGCACGTGTGGCCGTGGCCGAGGTACCAGCAGATGGTGCTCAACAACATGGAATGTTCTCCTCTCGTAGCTTTGGAGGGCTGCACTCAGAGGGCCGCTGGTTCCAGCCCTGTCACTCGGCAGCTCTGTCACCCCCGGGCAGTGCAGAGCCGGGCTGGCTGTTCTGGAAGCATTTGGTGTTATTCTGCATCCAGGGTTTAAGGGAAAGAACATGTGGCTTGGGCAAAAGTCCGAGGCAGAGTGCTGAGACAGGACAGTCCCCAAGCAGTGCCTGAGCGAAATAACAGCAGCTGGGTGTTGAGGGATCCCCCTTCCCCTGGCTGCCACCGTGGTGAGCACGGACACGCCGGGACTGGGGAACGCGGCACAGCCTTTGCCCTGTGCTCCTGACACCTCCTCCAAAACACCCGGATTACATTCACTTCTGTATCATTCCTGCCGCTTCATTTCTGGTTCAAATCACTGGTGTGGGACGAGGGAGTCTGGTCAGTGTACAGTGGGAAAATCCGTTTGGTCAGGGCTTGTTGCTGTTGCTTTGCCATGGGTATGCTTTTTCTTTAAGCCCCTCCTGTACACTTGGAAAAGGGATCCTGTGCCCCGAGTCAAGTGAATTAATGTTTTGTAAAAGGAGGGTGTAATCATTTATTAGCATTGTGCTGGACAAAGTTCTTTGTCTTTGGAGATTTGGCCGAGTGCCCAGACTTAGGCGGCCTCTGACTTTTGCTTTAGTCTCGAGATAAACTCTCAATGAAACAAGGCTGGAGTTTCCCCAGCTGACACGGATCCAGGGAGCAAATCCAGTCAGGAGGAACGGTTTGGAGCAGTGCCAAGCCCAGCAGAGATGGCAGAACCTGTTACAGATGTTTGGGGTGGTGTGGGATGAGGGAAGGAGGGATCCGCTCACAGGGTGAGCCCGGGTTCTGGTCAGGTTTTACTCCATTGAAGCTGATCTGCTTGTCCCTGTGACCAGATCTGATTAGAAAGAAGGGTCAGTTTTCTCTCATCTGTTTTTTTTTTTTTTTTTGCTTGTGGAGTATTGAATGTACCAGTGCCCAAATAGCAAAACGTCCCTGGCTTGTTTTCAGCACTTGACTGTGGATTCTGTTTCCTCTGGACACTCACTCCATGTCTGACTTAGGCTTTGTTTGAATCACACCGGCAGCTTCAAGGGCAGAGCCTTGAGCCTGGGTGCTGTTAATTCACTCTGAATGTCACTTTGAGCCTTTTCCCAACGTAATCTCTCCAAAGGTTAATCATAAAGTGAAGGAATGTGCTCTGGCTTCTGACACAATGCCTGACAAATATTTTCAGCAGGCCACCGCTAAAGAAACACAGGTGTGGTCTTGCTCTTAATGTCTCTGCGAGAGTGTTGTATCTTTGGAGAAACAAAGATAAATTGAGAGCTTAACCCATTGGCTTCTTGGCATTTAAAAAAAAATTAAACTTCCACTTGTTCTGGTTTTGCTCATCCATAATTCCCTGGGGGAGATCATGTTTCAGAGGGATGAAATACACTTGATGTCTTTATGAAAAATGCAAACAATGTGTTATTTCTAATGATGCCGAAGACTTTCTGTGCTGTTGAATTCAGCAGGATGCTCAGAAGCCCAGTATTTACACAGTGAGCTTTGAACTGTTTTGGACTTGGAAACAAACAGTTTAAGGAGTTTAAATAATCTTACTGAAGTATATTAATGATTTCTGGGATTATTCCTTTTTTTTTTTTTTTATTGAGATGAATCTGTCATTTAGCATTCTTGTTTAAAAATAAATTAAAGAAAAAGGGAGTAGTTCTAGAATTGTTTCAGTTTTGCTTCAGTACCAAAGGGGACATACAGATCTGCTTTTAGTAATTGGGGACATCTTGGTTTTTCTTTTAAAGTGCCACCCTGTTTTTCTTAATATAACCTGTCATTTCCTTCTTTAGTCTTAGAACCTAGAATTAATAGATTTTGTTTTGTTGTGTTTGTTTCCTGAGATAGGATTGTATAGAGGGAAATGGGATGTTTCATGGAAACATAGGAAATCTTTCCAGCTCCTATCCTGGTCATGAGCACAGCTTTTACTGAATTATGTAACGTTACTGTCTGCTTTAGTAGTCTCTCTTGCATCCTCAGAGTAGCTGCACATCAGGAGTTGATATTCTGGTGTGGGTAGGAATTGCACTGAGCTCTGCTCCTCGAGCGAGCCATTAGAGATGAAAGAAAGCCCAATACAAGGTGTAAATAGGTCTCTCACACAGCAGCTGCTTTCCATGTGCAAGCAAGTTTTGGTTTATCCTTTTAATTATCACTTTAGGCTGCTCTCAACCCAAGCACGTTCCTACCCTTTCCCTGAACCCTCCAGTTGGAGAGGGACAGACAGCAGCAAGGCGGACTTGCCCCTTCTTCCCACCAGAGTCCACTTGGTGTGTATCTGAGGGAGGAGACTTCATAACTCTTTTTTCCCTTCTCATGTTTTACCTCTGAGGAGATTACTGTTTGCATTTATGAAGCAAAACGCTGCTTAAAACCCCTCAGTTTGTTGAAGTTTGTTCCCTCCACTGTGTTTTTGAGAGTAATTGTGTCAGGCAACACTGGCTGCAGAAGGTTATGGTCTTCTAAACATTTGGGCAATCACACTTTCATCAGAAGCCTAATTTTTCTCAGCTCTTCAGTTTTTATCCTTTCTGTGCCTCTGTGAGGTGATCCTGTTATCCCCTTTTCCCAGGTATGAAAGTAAACCCCAAAAAGAGAATTGCCCCATTTAATAGAAAGTCTGTGGCCGGGCAAGAAATGAAATTCAGGTTGCTAAAGTTCTGGGTTACAGCCTGACCTCTCGCCCTCCTTCCCCTGACTGCTTGTGGAGGTCTCTGCTCATGGAACACTCACACAAAACCCACCCAGGAATGCAGGTTTTAATGCCATCATTTAGTCCATGGACTTTCACTGAGGAATTCCTTCCCCGAGACACACAGTCTGGGCTTGACATGAAAAACTGATTAAAGTAGCTGAAAAAATAGAACAGTACTTTCCCGTTTCCTCAAGTATCGTTTCCATTTTCCAGTGTCTGAAATCTGGTCAAATTAGAATTTTGCCTTTTGCAAGTCTGAGGGGGAAGACCCCCTCCTACTGATAGATACTCATTCAGGGCATGCTGCAAAGTGACCATTACGATATTTCATTTGTCAGCATGTGCTGCACTCACTTGTGCTGGATCCCTTGGACAGGCTGCCTTCAAATCAATATTAATTATGGCCCACTAGACAGTAGCTAATCTCAAAGAAAGAACAGGTTTCATTTAACAGCTGACTGATGGTTGCTTTCTTTCCCGTGAGTGTGGGGCTTGGTTTAGTTCTGGTTCCTTCTTCTTTCCTTTTGAGAAATCTCCTATCACAGTATTGGAGCATTAATTGTGTTTTGCATTATCTAGTAAATTTTTTTTAAAAAAAGTATCACCTTGTTTTCCATAAATCTAACAAGGAATTTAGAATATCCAGAATATATGCCGGAGATTCTAACTGAGATTCTGTAAGATCCATCAGCGCGGTTCAGCTCCAGCCCTGATGCCTTTGGAGAGCTCACCCCTGGGTAACATTTTCATTCCTTCTGGCAACTGTCCAGTGAACAACAGAGAAACCTGACGAAAGTGGCTTTGAAATGTGTGTTTATTGCATTGTCATGATGCCAGAACGAGCCGTTTGTCTGGAATTTGTAAAACTGCTCCTCATACTCCTGTCTGAGTTTCTGGAGAGTGATCTGTGATAGCCATGAGCTGGATGCTCTGCTGGGCTGGCTGAGGCTGACAGCTGATTTCTGACAGGGTTAGATGCGTGTCCTGCTCTTTCTTCCCTGGGAGTGTCAGCTGAAAGAGACCTGGATTTTAGAAAATTTATTAGCAAGAGTGTCGGTAATCAGGGAAACTAAGAATGTTGGATATGTATTTGTTGTTGTAAAATTAGTTAGGTAGGAAGGAGAATCAAATTAATCACAGAATCATTAAGGTTGGAAAAGACCTTTAAGATCATTGAGTCTGACTGTCACCCGGCACCACCCCCATGTCCACCATTAAACCAAGTCCTCAAGTACCACTTCCACCACTTCCCTGGGCAGTTTGTTGCAGTGCTTTACAACACAGCTGGTGATGTGAAAGTGATCAGGAATTGGAAGAGAAGGTTGGGAAGTTCCTCAGAAGATCTCTCAGTCCCTTGCCATGATCACCTGCACCAACATCATTCTTGACAGTTGTTTGTCTGTTCTCAAACCTCCCATGGTTACAGCTCAAGGTCTCCCCAACTGGATCAAACCAGGCTTTCACCCAGTGTCCCAAGGACTCCAGCAGCTTCCTGGCAGCCAGCAGAATTTTATTCTTCTTTTCTGTTTTAGCCCTGAGACTCTGGAACCAAACCCATGAGAAGCCTAACTAGTGCTTCTGCCAATGAGTTAGGGAGAAAAATACGGAACAATAAGTAATTTCCGTCTTGCTTCTGGTCAGTGCCTCAAATCCGGCACGTGCCCGGCAGTGAGTGCAGTTGGAAGTTGTCTCTGTGCAGTTGGAAGTGCTGATATTTAGAATTTTTCTGCCATGAGTCATTCCTGGATTTGCAAAGAACATAGTGTTACTTGATCTGGGCAGAGTGTCTCTGATATCCCACTTTGCTCCAGCTCTGGTTGCCTCTTAGCCCTGCCCTCCCGCTTTTCCCGACGGCTGGAATGGCCGTGGATTTGGGGCCTCCTTTTCGGAGATTACAATATCTATTAATCAACATTCTTGGGTCTTCCTTCATTGCTGTAACTCACTCGAGACAGAGCAAGAAGAAAACTCTGTCAACTGTCCCTGTAAACTGAGCCACCAGTGCCGTGAATAGTGCTGGAATTTTATTTATTAAGCAAAGACTCTTGGATTTCTGGCTTTTGCTTTGGAATGGCAGCCGGGAAACTCTACCCTGCCCTGCATGTCCCTGGGGAACAGAGCCTGGATGGAGCAGGCAGAGCAGGGGCAGGGGTCAATCTCATGGTAGAGGTGGCCCAACCACAGCTGCTTTTCGACAGCTTTTAAAGGAAGGAGGGTCTTCATGGAGCTTAGCACAGAGTCCTCCACGCCAGGGAAGGAACATCTGCTGAAGGAATCATAAGGGAGAGACAATCCCTGTTGCTCTCCTCCTTATTCCATAGTGCAGCTTTGCGTCTGTAACCTTTAAATCCTAAAGATATACCTTTAAAAATCATTTCAGTCTTAGGTGAAGGTGTGATAGAAACTCACTTTAATTTTTTGGGTTCCATTTTAGGAAGCAAACTGTAAATACTCTGAAAATCGTAACGCTTAGCACTGCACCCTGAACGCAGTTTGGGAGTGCTGTGGTTTGGGTGTTTCACGTGGAATATCCTGAGCTGGAAGGGACCCACAAGGATCATCAGATCTTTCGCCCTGCACAGACACCCCAGGAAGCATTTCCTTGCTTGTTTTGCCATCTATGGCCATGGGAACAAGGGTTCTCCCTGAGAGAGCGGCACTGCCATTATCATATAGATTTCTTTGAAAATTGGGGGGAAATGAAACAATGCAGCAGTGTGAACACTGAGGGATGCTTATCTTTCCATTCTCAGTGCTTTAGGAAATACTCCTGGGGAAGCTGTGGGAGGGAGACTAAACTCTCCAGACATTTAGATTAGGGAATTTAAGAATTTAGAGAAGTCTGAAATTAAAAAAAAAAAATTGGAATGGGCATCATGTGTTTCCTATAATAAAACATATCTAAATGTGGTTGCAAGTTACTCATTAGAGTATATCCAAAAAGCCTTTAAAATTAATCTTTGTTATCATTCTCTGGTCCACTGTCTTGTATCTTATGGTCGTTAGTTGAAAATACAATTAGGAGCAGAAGTTACTTCCTTTTTTAAAAGGGCTGTTGTAAAAATACAAGTTATGTGCTTCCACTTGTACAAGAACAGAAATAAGTACAATTGAAACATAAAAGCAATAAACAAACAATCACAGCTTGGACTTCTCTTTCATTTTTGTTAAAAAAAGTTTAAAACAAACTAGGCAACACTCCAGGAAATGGTTCTTGGTGTTTTAAATATATTGTTTTAAATTTAGGTGATCCTTCACTTTATTAAGTGGGCGGGGGGGATTAAGAAACATTGTTGTAGGTTACCTGTTTATAAACTCTGCCTCCAGAAATAACTGAGGGGCACAATTCACATCAGCACTATCAGAAGACAGATCATCTAAATCAAAGCTTAAAGCTGAAATTCTTGTTTACCATTTTAACTTAACCTCATTTACTGTGTTTCTATTCAGATGAAGATGTAAATAAGGTACAGAAAAGAAATTGTTATAGGCCGGATGTGAACTGAGATGCACAGAGCTTTTCCAATGCTTTGTGTCCTGGTTTTGACCTTTGCTTGTGCAAGTGCCTGCCTGGATTTGCAGGCACAGTCACTCGAACCTCCCTTGTCATGTCATGTGTGAGTTTTGCTTGACTCTTCATGGCTGTTGAATACCCAGAGAAGCTGTGGCTGCCCCATCCCTGGAAGTGTCCAGGACCAGGTTGGATGGGGCTTGGAGCAACCTGGGATAGTGGAAGGTGTCCCTGCCCGTGGCAGGGGGAGGAGTGACACAGTCTGTGAGGTCCCTTCCAACCCAAAGCAGTCTGTAATTCTGGGAATATCATCACAATGGCTGAAGCTGAGCCACCTTCTCAGGATGGTGCTATGGGGTGATCTCAGAGGTCCCTGGCTCAGCTCCTGTTGGCTTGTGGACTTGGTTGGCTTGGGTTTATAAAGTTGAGTTGCCAATACTGCCCATCCTCCTGAGCTGGAAGCATTCCCTTGCCTTCTCCTGTGTGTTTATATCCATCTCTTTTCCTGTTCCAAACACAGGCTTTGGAGCCAGAACTGTCATTTTGGAAAGCGCAGTTTCAGTGCCTGGTTTATGACCAGAGGTGCTGTGCATCATCAAGATGAGTCCCAAGCCTCCCAGATTTGAATATGTTGGAGAGTCTGGGTCTGGGAGAACCCAAAGAGTGAGATGTTATAGTCACTGAGGGAGTCAGTAACATAAAAGTACAAACAGCTTTTGCGTTGCCACACGTCCTTTGCACACCCAGTTGGGGTTGTCCAGTCCTCAGGCCATGGATCTGCAGACTTTGCAGGATCTTTGCATTCTTCACATGTTAAACTCTGGCTTTTTCCTTGAATTCTTCCATTAGCAAAGCATTTTACATTCCTCTGGCATCTGCAGTTTAATATATATGATATATAAATCTGGATTTATGGGAAATGTCTTTACTTATTTTTCAGCTTCTTTTGGGACATTTATTGGAGAAGATGCATTTGGCCTGGGAGGCAAGGCTGGGATGCAGGACACCTGGGGTTTGTTTTCAGGAGAGGAGATCTCTCTAGAGAAGGAGGATTGTCTCCACTGAAGATTTAATGTTTGGCACAGCCCAGTACAAGCCTCCAAACCCTCCAAAATGGAGCCATGGCGAGACTCTAAGAGAGAAGGCCACAATTTTCTCCCTTTCTGGGAGAATTTTTAATCTGGGCCAGCACTTCATTTTGGGGTTTGGCTCAGCAGTGGAAGTGCAGCTGCTCTCTAATTTCTGGATGTTAAATGGTGACCTGGTTATTGAACATTTGCTGTGTGGACATGTTGCTGTAGTTTAATAGGAGGCTGCGAGCGAAAACAAGCAGCAAGGAGACAAAGTCTCTGGGTGAGCCACCCAAATTCCTGGTGCTCTTTGGGCAATGGTAGGACTGGTGGCTTGGAGGAGTCTGGCTCAGCCTCAGACTGTATTTGCAGAGCTGCTGTGGGTGAGCAGGAATTCAAAGAACAAAGCACGTCTGGCCGGGTTATAAGGGACTCCCTTTCTGCAGAAATTTGGAACTGTGTGAGAGCCAGGTTAACACAGGTGTCACTTTGAATGTTTTGAAGAAACCAATACTGCTGGAACTCTTTAACCTGTTCCAGAGAATGCAAATTAATTGCCATTACTTATTGGCTGCTGAATGCTGCTGGATTTTTGGGTTTGCAGATTAATCCCTACCAGTTCCAAACCTCCTGCAGGACTGAGATACTTGATATAAGCAGATGTGCGAGAGGAATCACCTTGTCCATGTCCAGCAAACCTACAGGTATCATTTTCCCTCACAGGACTCCACTGTCTAAAGTGTGAGTTAAAAATAGGTGCTGCAGAGCCTGTTCCAGCCAAGGAACCTTCTGGGAGCACAGAGGATCTGAGTGCCATGGGAATGGGAAAGACATTGATGTGTGGTTTTCCTAAACGCTGCCCAGTCGAGCTGAAGGCTTGGTCCAGTGCCCTTTGGCAGCTGCTGAGGTGGGAGCATGATTTACCCTCTTGCAGTGATACTAAAGCTGTGACCTATATCTACAAATTAAAGTCAAGGATTTATGAACCCTGGAATATTTTACCCATGCCTCTGAACTGCCAAGTGGAACTATTCTGGGCTGTAACCCAAAACATAGTTTACTGAAATTCCACTGCTTTAATGATGATTTTTTTTTCCTATAGAAAACAATATGAAACATTCTGCCATCCAAACATAATTACATTCTGCATCTGGAATTTGTTGATGTTTCCTTTTGCTGCTCATACACATTCAATTTGATTAAATGGTTGGTGAATACTGTCGTATCCTAAATTGTGGTTGCTGTTGGTGGTTACAGCTCTTGCATTACAAAAGAGAACTGTTGGATGGTGAATTCCGGTGGCTACTGTGTGGAAGGAGCACTGCTCTGTCCTTTTTCTCAGAGGATTTGAAGAAGTAGGTCAGTCAGGCTGAAACATGTCTTAGGAATGAAGGTGAAACCAGTTGGGTGTACATCACTCAACATGGTCCATGCCCTGTGTGCACAGCCAAGGCTCCTGCAGCTCTCAGTCACTAGGGATGCTGGAATTAGAGTGGAAAAGGCACCTAGATCTGCACTTGACAGAGGCAGGAGTGTGAATCTCTTACAAAATGTTTGGTGGTTGCTGTGGCTACTGGGAGAGCAAGAGGATGCCACAGCCGCCGGCTTGCCAGTGCCTTGAGGAGAATCCTGCTCCCCTTGCTGGAGCTGGACTGGGGAGATATGTGTTTTATTTCTTTTGTGTTAGCCACATCCCCAGAGCATCTCCAGGAGAGGTGTCCTATGATGGTATGAAGCAGGAAATGGGAGATCTTTAAACAGCCACTTACAGGCCTGATGAGTGAATCTCTGTTCGGCAGTTGTGCTGAGACAGGAGAAAAAATGGGAGAGCACAAGTGATTCAATGCAATTCCATGAATACTCCTTGCATAGATTCAGCAGACCTGAGCTTCTCCAGCCCATTTAGCTACAGTGGAAATTAGGCTGGCCTTGGGTAGGATTGTGTGTGAAGGGCATTTTCTCTGGAATGCCTTAATCCGATGTGGTCGTCAGCTGAGCGCCAGCAGTTCCATGAGAGTCAGAAAACCCAGGCTGCTTCCTGCTTTCTCCCTGTGCAATTCTGTGGTTTCAGGGGTTTCCACGTGTGTTTGTGTCTTTCAGCATTTGACAATGAAGATCCCTTTCAACCAGGGCTTTTCTGAAGTAATTTGGCAAAGTTTAGCTACGTGCTCCTTGCCTGTGAGCTCAGGTTCTGTGCGCGCTGCTCAGCTCCATCTGTCAGCAGCAGCCACTTTAACCTGGGCTGAGGATCCAGGCTCTGAAATCCCCCTGGGCTACATTTGTTAAAGCAAGATGGTGACAGGTG
This sequence comes from Edolisoma coerulescens, assembly GCA_013397115.1. Classification (NCBI taxonomy): domain Eukaryota; kingdom Metazoa; phylum Chordata; class Aves; order Passeriformes; family Campephagidae; genus Edolisoma; species Edolisoma coerulescens. Next base: position 586,060 of record VWZW01005333.1, on the reverse strand, counting down.
AGGGAGGCACATTGCAATGCCTGGAATGAAACCCATGGGAGTAAATGCACCTTAAACTTCCTCTGTGCTTTTGTGAAACCTACAGAGTCAGCTTCATAATTACATGCTCAGCAGTGCATGCTGGTGTGCTGCCCTTCCTTTCCAGACACTGAAGTTTAATCAGAGCAGCCTGTCCAGGAGCAACCTCTTCAAGGAAGCAGAGCAGCACTCACAGAAGCAATTCCAGAAAATATTTCAGTAGGGCAGTGCAGTGCTGTTATCACCAGTCTGTTATCCCAGTAAACTGCCCCTATTCTGGCAGCCCCTGCACTGGGTGAGGGTTATCACCCCTTCCTTCTCCCATTTGACCCACTGGTATCAATCAGGGCATCTGTAATCTTGTAAATGGGTCTGGTAAGGCTTGAGAGAAGGGCAGAGGTCTTGATGAGCAGCCTAATGGACATAGCAACCTCCTCACCTGCACCAGCAATGCCCACAACAAACCATCAGCCCAGTACAAGCACATCTATGTCTCTGCAATCATACCTTGCTCTCTGAGATTACTCCCACATCATCTTTTTAGTGACACCCTTGAAGGTTAAAAGCATTAAACAAATGCCAGGATGTTGCTCTGGCTGGAAAGGAGGGGAATTTGGGAGAACATGAAGCACAAATCCAAGGTAAGAACTGAGAAAGTCCAGTCCCTGCAGTCACAGGTCACTTCGGCCTCTCATCTTCTCTGTGAATTTATAAACAACCATTTCAAACCACAGTAACGTTTTTTGTGTGGTTTCTCCCATCCTGTTGGAAGGCTGTGCCAGAATCTTTCCGCACCTTTTTCTCATTTCTAGCAGAAATTTATTAAGGTCTGGCTTATAGCCACTGCTTGTTGTGCAAATGTTTTCCTTCAGATTGGATGACTTCTTCCTGCTGATTGCCCTTCTGATTTATCTGCAGAGAGCCCTGTGTGTCTCCTCTCAGCCTCACTTCTCGTGCATCCTAAAGGTGCATCTTTGCAGTGCCTGAGGGAGTGGTGCAGAGAATTCCAAGCTACTGCTTCCAGGTGATGGGGAATGTGCTTTGCAGCCAGGTCCAAAAAGCTGTCTGTGCTTTGTAGCTTGGGTTTGTGTCCAGGGGAATTCCAGGTGTGTTCCCATCCAGCTCGGACACAGCAGCTGGAGTGAAGATGAAAATGTTGAGGTTGTATCCAGAATGTCTTCCTGTCTTATCACCTCGGATTTGTCAGGGTGTCTCAGAGCTTTGAAGCAGATCCTCCCCAGTCCCTGCTGCCTTCCCGAGGCTGCTCCGTGTGCGATCACACAGGAACAGTTCCTTCAGCCCTCAGACTCCAGCAAACCACCAACTGCTTGGTGGGATGTGAAACGTGGAAGTTATTAAAGTGAAATAACATCTCTTCCCATCCTGAAATTTGCGAAGCAGACGGGAAGTTTCCAGGAATAATTCATAGCTATCAGCGTGGTGCTTGCCAGGCAGACTGTCTGCTCAGAGGTCCGTGGGACAGAGCAGCAGTTACCTTGTCTGTCACTGAAGGATTTCCTCGTGTCCTTTACAAGCACTTGACACAGGGAACGCTGTGAGCACAGCAACAATTGCATGTTAATGCAGGTTAATAGGAGTTCATGTGGCTGAGTCTTGAAACACTTAGCTCTCCTTTTCTGTCTGCCTGACAGCTTTATTGCTGCAAATACACGGAGGAGCCAGTTCAATAAGCTGAACACTATCAAAAGATTTTTCTTTATGGTCTTAAGAGGGCTTATCTGTAATTCCTGGCTGCACAGTCTTTGAAAACTATAATGTTACAGATAGTGACTTTTTTTTCCTTTTCTTTCTTTCTTTCTTTTTTTTTTTTTTTCCTTTTAACATGTGGTTTATTTTGAAATAAAGACCTTCAGGGTCGTTGTTAACTCTTTTTCCCCCTCAGGTCTTTCAGGGAAACTGCAGATTTGACACAGTTGTTTTGTTTTATCAGTCTGTGTCAATTTCATTGAATTACTCAATTTAAAAAATTGCCTCAACAGTGCAGAGGGTTGAAATATTTCACAGTGAACTGAAGAAGTTTTGCTGTCATTCCCTTCATCAAGCACAGTTCCTACCTGGCCAGGCCTGCACTAATCTGGAGACTGCTTAGTCACCTTTTATTGTTACTGTAGTGATTTGCTTATTCTAACTGAGGATTTGCAGTCACAGTTTGCATCCGGAAATATTATTTTAATTTGATCCAATCTGCTTCCATCATGTTCCCCTCTGGAGCTGGAAATGAGTGGCACACACTTGTTCTCCTGTGACAAGAGGGAGCATCCACATCAGGGATGGGATTCTGACGTGGAAAACACTGGCTGGCAGCCAAGGAATGATCCTTGCCCAAAGGCCTTCCCTTCCCTTAATCCTCCCACTTAGGAAAGGCACAAAGTGGGCTGGACCTCATGGGACTTGAGCATATCCCCACCCATGGGACACGGTGATGTGCCCACACATCCCAGCACTCTGTGGGAGCACACCCCAATTGCCACTTTGAGACAGTCACAGGGATGCCTGATGCAGCATCGAGCTGCAAGTGATGAGTCAGGCTGTGTGTGAGCAATGAAATATCTTCCCTGGAGCTGCCAGGAATTCCCAGTTGCAAAGAGGAGCTTCAGGAAGTCTGGCATACCAGACCTGCTGCCTTTGATCTGGCCTGAACTGCAACAAGGACCAGAGCTGACGCTTTTGCCTTAATCTGCAGAGCTTGAAACCTGGTTTTGAAAATGATGCTTCATTGCATCACGGGTTCTAAAGGAGATTTCTTTGAAAGCAAGTACCATGAATCTCAATATCACTTTGTTTAGCTTTTACAACTCATATTTCATCCCTAGAAGAAAAGCAAAGATTGTGTGTCACGTGTAACTGCAAAAATATCTAAGTAGAATAGGAAAAACCATTCCATTGAATGCTGACACAACTGGGATGTATGGAGTAGCTACAGCAGTAAATGTATTTATAGGTAACCAAGTTTCTGCAACAGACACTGGAAATGTTTGATGATTGCTGTGGGCTCTGTGGTTCTGGGTTGTCTGGATAAAGGTGACTTGAAAGTTCTGTGTTCTTACCACCTGAAACTTTAAAAATTCTCCAAGATACCCAAGCTGAGCACCCAGTAACTGAAACATTTGAAATCAAGTAGTTTCTGTAAAAACGTAGGGTTTGGTTTTACAAAATGGCAGTGCTGAGGTCAGAGTGGCTGCTCTAGAGCGAGGGATAAGCAGGAGAAAGGAAAGGTTGCAAAACTGACTGTAAGTTTTTCTGCTTAATCTCATTTGAAGGAATATTCAGATCCCTGTCAATGGGAAAAATGCATTTCTGGTTTACACGAAGTCCACATGGAGTCCTGCTCCGAGGCAGAGGAGGAGGAACTGCCTGAGCCAGGGGTTATGGGGAAACTTGTTCTGACTTTCTGTTCACACACAATTAAACCTCTGCAAGGCAGCAGCTCCCACTGGGAGCTTCCCACTGTTGAGAGGGAGATGATGGGGAGAACGGGCTGTTCTGCTCCTGCTTAGTTTCTGAACACCAAAGAAGTGCAGCATGACCTTAATTATATGAACTGGGCAGTTTTGACATCTTGTTCAAATTACAGAACTGAAACTCTCAAATCCTTGGTGTGTTCATCTCTTTTTAGATTTGGTGAACTGAGGAGCTCTTCACAGGGAGATGCTCCTTCCACATCCCGGCATGGGGCTCAGCTGTATTCCAAATCCATTATAGTCTTGGAATACACTTCAAAATAACACTCTGAACTTCTTGTTTTCTTCCTCTTCCAAAAGCAGAGCCATCAGTGCTTACTGAGAGCAGGGCTGTAGCCAAATAAATACGGTCTTTCTATACAGTGAGCAAGCCCCACTTTTGAGATCTGATGTTCCCAGAAATGGTAGCAGACTTTTCAAAATTGAAAACCTCTGGACATTTTCTTTTTATTTATGCTCCTCTGTTAACAAATGCCTCATTTGATTGCTTTTAAATGTTGTGTTTCTGGAATGAAAATAGAATACTGGCATTTAATTCTGTATGTGTTGTTATTTCAGCTTAGGAGAAGGTTGGGAGATGTTTTTTTTGAAAAGACTGGATTGTTTTAAGATCATTGTAAAGCCAAATGTTTAAATACTGACTGTTTTAACTTACTTCCAATACTCGGCAGTAATTGGTAGGAAGCCTGAATCTTTTTTCTGTGACTTCTTAAAAAGTTCTTAGTTGATTGAAAAGTTTTATGTCAAACTCTTGGCTAACTTGGTGTACAAGATCCTGGTGAGAATATGTTGTAGTCTGGGGTTTCTCTGATTTGTGTTGTTGCCTTTTAGCTGGACAGACTTTTCTGATAATGAAAAATAAACCTATAGGCAATTTGCTTGCCGTGAAGCCATGCAGAAGTAGGATTTGGGTATATTTTGGTTAACATGGCTAATACAAAGTTTAGGAGGAAGAGGAATAGATTCAAGCCTTGGTATCAAATGCTCTGAAAAGTGCCCTAGGTCTGACTATTTCCCTGAATTTTGGGAAAACATAAATCTCTGCCTGAAATTCATGAGGAGAATTTTCTTTAAATACAGCAGGTTCTGTCCATGCTTTGCATGTGAACAGTTGTGATGTTGTTGGTTAGCCATGACCTTTATCTGGCACCCAAATTTTTGCTCTTCTGTGGATCTGGGCTTGTCTAGAAGGATCTTTCAGCTATCCCTAGGGCCAGATCTAACAGTTTTTTCAATATACCTTTTTAAAAATGTACTGAGAAGTAAAATCATGTTCTGTATCAAGTGAAATCTCATTATTAGTCTGTGCTGCATTCTGCTTCTGCATGTCTGCAAATAGTTCTGAGGTGGAGTTTTTTCTGAGATGGGATTTGCATGATGAGTTGTAAGAAAAACACAGGTATTTACATTCCTATTCCACTTGCAGGTCTTCAACTTGTCCTGAAAATTAAGGAGTGTTTTGGTTTGGTTTTTTTAATAAGTATTTTTGTAGTTACCTGAAAAGCCTGAAATGAGGAATGAGTTGCAATCATCCATCAGATGGGATAAAGCTGGGAATTTTTTCTGTGTGCTGAAAAGAGTTAGAAACTTTTGAAAAAAACTTTGTGCAAAGCTTTTAATTGGCATTTGAAATGTTTATCACTACTCATAATTAGTGTCTAAATTTGTCAGCTCATATGGCATAGCTGCAGCTTCTTAGATCAGAAATACTTTCTGTTTTCTATCCAGCTGGTTTCCTGTAAAGGGCTGAATTATTCTAGCTTTTATGGGTCATTGTTAAACATGGCAGGAAGGGTCATTGTTAAAAATGTTTTCAGAACTTTGATAACCAGTTTATCAACTGATTCACATGTTTAATCAGTTAATAGGTTTTCCTTTTCAGTGCATGGGAATTTCTTTGTTTATCTTAACTGAGTAACTGTTTCTACAGTGGAAAGAACTGTAGTTGACTGATAATCTTTTCAAATATGTGGAGTTTGCTCTTGTGACACAACTTGCATGAACAGATCCTGCACTGTTACTCCTAAGTCTGTGTTTGTAGGGAAAGGTCCATCAGAACAAGGGTTTGCATGTGCATGGAACCCCCAAATGGGTCTGGTGTTCTGGGGTTACAGGCATGGAGCCACACTCATCAGGCATTTTATGATAAGGCTTTTGAAGGCATTTGTTTATTAAAAAAAGAGGACAGGTGCTTTTGAGAAGTGCCAAACATCTGTGGTTCCTCCAATACCTCAAGAACTTTTTTTGCAACATATTTTATCGAAAGTATCAAAAGGCACCTGTTTAGCACAAAATATCTCCAAGGATCACCATCCTGTGCCTCTCTGGGCACCTGTCTAGGGGCTGTGTCACCCTTCTGCTGAAAAACTTTTTTGCTAATCTCTGATCTGGGCCTGCCAAGGCACAGTTTTTGATGTTGCCCCTTGTTCCAGCATCTGTCTCGAAGGAGAATTTTGGCTCTGTCATCACTGTAATTTCCATCCAAGTGAGGGAGTTGTTACTATCTCCTCTTAGATAACCTGTTATTAAATCACCATCTCTTCATCAGGCCCAAAAGGCCAAGGCCATGCTCAGATGAAGCCCTCACTTGCTGAGAGCACTCTTGGCTCATGTTCAGCTTGAAGAAGGCTTTTTTTCTGCCATCCCCATTTTAATAAGGCCAGTCTGCTCCTGTGTTTATAAACAAACTCGACGCCAGGCAGAACTGTAAACTTTATTTTGCTTTTTTCAGAAAATAAATTCAGTGATGTTTGCCTTCTATGTGAAGTGCGACTTGGCGTGAAATAATACACAGCAATAAAGTTGCAAAATTTGACTTTACATAACAATTATCTGCCTTGAAATTGCAGATACTTAGAGAGCCCTGCAATCCTCAGTTGGGTTTGTAGGAGAACCATGTTCATGGAGTCACAGCAGCTCCTGGGAATTGGCATCTGTGAGAAAGCATCAGCAGCTTGTTCCGTGTATCTGGGTGTGTTTTAGATATATTCATTCCTGTTGCTACACGAAGAAAACATGCTGAGATGAACACAAGTCTAAGTAAAGCCCAAATTACACTGGAAACCCAGACATGGGGGTTTTATTGGGATGCCCTGGGCTGAGGAAGGCACTGACACACATTGTGGCTCACATCTCTACTATAAGTTCCTCCCGTGAACAGGACAGGGGCAAAATTCTTCAATTAGATATAAGAAAGGAGTTTTTACAATGTGGGTGGTAAAACACTGGCACAGGTTGCCCAGAGGGATGGTGGATGTCCCATCCCTGGAAGTGTCCAAGGCCAGGTTGGATGGGAATTAGTGGAAGGTGGCCCTGCTCATGGCCTTTAGAAGGTACCTTCCAACTCAAACTATTCCATGATTCTGTGAAATGGAGTCTATTCTGTCCTGTTGAGAGAGTGCTGGGAATGCTGATGGAGAGCTTTGCTTGGAAAACACAGCTGGGCCTGGATATATACCAGGGAAAAGGTCAGTCCTGGAGTCTACCAGTCCTGGGCTGTGTTAAACCAGGGCAGGACTGTGCTGCCATCCAAAGTGACTGCTCTCTCACTGATGTGAGCAAGAATGAGAGGGGAGGAGGCTGCAGGGATTTGTTCTTTCCTATGGCCACCAAAAAGCAGGAGGTGATGGGAGAGAAGCAATGGAATCTTGTGGATGAGGGTGAGAAGAAAGCAGAAGGTTGGGTTAAGGCAGTTGTAAAACTTGTGTTGATTCAGCCACTGTTTCATATGGAGCATTAATTCAGTGTTTTATTTGATAAAGCAAAACTTGCTGAGCCTTGAGCAGGATATTTAACTGTGGATATTGAAAACTAGTGATTCCAATCCCTCTCACAGCGTTTGAGTAGTTACCTGTTTGAAAAAATATTTTATCAAAAAAGATGCTTATTTTGAAAATACTGCAGTGAAATGTGGTGAAGATAAATGAAGTGCTACATTTGAAACCTTTTTTTTTTTTAATTTATTGTCGGTTTTCTGTTCTTTTCTACTAAAAATCTCCTCTATGGTGGAGAGCCAGAAGCAAATACGATCGTCCAGTTTGTTGCTGGAGCTTTCTGAAATTTAAACCCAATTCATTAGGTACAACGTAGGTGTAGAGCGTGGGCAGTCATTAGGATTTCAACAGCAAATAATGCAGCCCATGAAACATCAGACTTATTTCCTTCTCATGTAAAACACAGTAATGCGTTTCGCCCTGGCTAAATGTGCTCTTGAGCTTTTATGTCAGAGTGAATCATGATCTAACGCTCACCAGATTAAATCTAAACGTTGCAGTATTTCCTTTCTAATTCTGGCTCTTCCCACTAGGATAATATTATTTGTCTCGTCAGTTATGTGCAAGTGTGAATGAGGAGATGTAGTTTTTACATGTGTGCAAACACCCATGGAAGCACGGCCCGGGGGGACAGGGCTCCGCGAGGAGAAAAGCCCACTCGATAATTAGGTAAAACGCATAATAAGATCCATGTCCATAGGGCCAGCGTGGCCCAAAAGACTTTTATTTGTGTGAATTCCCGGTACAAACGTGAAGGATCTCGCTCCCTCTCCGGGGAGGACCTTTGGGCCGATGCCCGGCGGGCCCCGAGCCGCCGGCGCAGCCGAGCGGGCCCTGAGTGGCTGCGACAGCGCGGCCACCGCGGCCACCTGCGCCCAGGCCTCGTTAGGGCCCGTCAGGGAAACCCGTTGTGGCGTCGCAGCAAACCGGCCCAATTAGCAGCCCTGAAAGCCCCTCTCCAGCCAGCCATCACTAACACTCCAGATAAAATTTGACATCTTCCCCCCGCTCCCCCTGCCCCAAACTCCAATTAATTTAAATGGTTTTACTGAGGGACTGTGGCTCTGCTGAAAAGGCAGAGGACTTTGCTTGGGTAATCAGCTTAAATACCGGCCCGTTTCCTGCCCTTGCTGCTCCAAACTTCCCATTTGGGAGACATTAATACTGTTTTTATTTTAAAATCTTTTTTATCTCCAATTTCCTCTAGTTTTTCTGATGTGCCTCATACATGACTCTGTTTCAAAGGGCAGGATGGTGAGGCCTGTAAACTGGATGCAGACAGGAGCTTTTCAGTTCAATATTGATTGCCTTTATTGGAAGGAGGGGGTAATGAGGGGTTTCACATGGAAAAAGTACATCTTCTCTGACATTCACAAACCGGTGATAATTAGGAAGAAATCCACAGTTTCATTTGTTTTATACTTCTTAAACACTCCTGCCCAAACAAGCATTTTGCATCTCCTGCTGCAGTAGCAGAGCAATGGTTTTTTGAAGTTAAAAAGAGGTAACAGCTCACTGTGTATATTTTTATCAATATATTCATCTGAAGACATGCTGAGGTCTGGGTCAGCTGTAAGATAAGCTGTGAAATGCCAGTGTTCTGTATAGACAGAAAGTGTTAAAGAAGTATCTGTAATTCAGTATAATACGTAGTTCAGCTTCTGCCAGGGTTGGATTCTTCACTTTTCATTACTCGAGGGAATTGCCATGGAGTGGATGTGTTTCATGGGGTCAGGGTCTTTGCTCAGGTGAAAGACTTGAGTGTGTTTAATTTTAGGAGGGAAAGCTGTGGAAACATTCCTGTGCTTCAAACTATGTGTGCACACCATTTTATTCCTGTATTCACCTTGAGTTTTTTGTCCATCAGACATAAACTGATCTGGAAATTCTGTTTTCCAGGAGGAGAATTTGGGATCAGTTTGGGATCACCGCTTTTGAGAGTATTCGTTTCTTTTAAACGGCCAATATTTCTCTAACTTAACATTCTCTCTTTTTCTTAACAGGCAGTAGGAGTTGGCCTAGAGGACAAAGTGCCCTCCAGCCGCAATCCCATCCTGTGGCTGATCCAGTGTCTTGGGAATCAGGGACATGGTGACCTCCAGAGATGGCAGCCAGCAGCAAACCCACAGGGCCTGCAGTGACACAGCACAACAAAAGTGAGTGTATCACCCTCTTCCCAGCCAATACACTACTCTCAGAAATTCCCTCCCACCCTTTTTGGGGATCTGCTAAAGCTGTCCCATGTTTGTACACCAGAGGCTGTAAAGTGACACTACACAGGAGTCAGAAAATCGTTCATGGACTCCACACAGATTTCTGGAGGCAGGTACATGTCACCTGGTAGGGGAGGTTCATCCTCTCCTTAAAGCCCAAGTCAGGACCCATGTGGCTGTTCTGGGATTTGCATGGAATGTCAGGAATTGTGTTAGGAACACAGTGTGTGGTTGGCAATCTGTGTTAAGGACCCAAATGAAATCTCCTGAGGAGTGCTCAGAAGCTCCTCCAATGTCAAAGAGAAGTGATCTGTAGGAAAATCAAGCTTTTCATCCCACCAATTTATTTCAAAAGGAAGGGGCTGGCTGGTGTTGATGTTAATAGTATTATTTGACTGGAAATGGCTTTGGGTTCCACATCCAGAGTTTTCCATCCAACAAGTGGACCCAGCTCAGCTCCTACAAGGGCACTAAAATAAATTGACAGACATGCAAGACTTGCATAAGAGCTTCCAAACCCAAGCTTAGGAAGCTGAGTGACAGTCAAGCTTTCCTATGCATGAACATGTTAACAGTAATGGTTGAAGGGTGATTTTTTCTGGGGGGAAGGTATCATGTTCTTCACCTCGTGGCAGCAAAGCCAGGATTCCCTTCCATCTACCCCAACCAGAAATGGATAGTACCTTTTCCTGACTGGGTTTTAGGGGAAAAGCACGCTCTGTTCCCAGGTGTTTGAGAATTGAAGAATTACCTTTTTTTAATGTATTTTACTGATGTCAGTTTACACGTTTATTACCTTTTTTTAATGTTAGCCCTGTGTGCTGCTATTTCTCCAGTGCCAGTTTTCTAGCATTGCTTAATGATGAATCATGAACATTAACTTTATATATGTGTAATGCTTTATATATATACACATATATATTTATATAAAAATCTGGGTGGTGGCAGGGAGAGACGAATTCTGTCTGCTCCATCTTTTGTTTGGATCTAGTTGCCATAGAAACTCTAAGATCAATTTTGACAGACTAAAATACTACAAATTACACTGTCGGATGACCTCATTACACAGGGCTGGCACGTTGGATTGCAACATTGCTGAAAGGAAAAGCGTGAACGCTGCAGGAATTTCTGCTCCATGGAAAAATGTTATTTTTGGATTCTTCAGGAAGGCGTGCACATAAAACCAGCGGTTCCCTGGTGAGTGACTGGTCCCTGAGACCAGCACAACTTTCATCTTAATTTTTGGTTGTGGTAGATGATGTCATATTTGGCTATACCTTTCCTTAAGCTGCAACTGGCATCTCACTGAGAAAGACCTTCATGTTTTCCTGTTAAACACTGAGGCAACTGGTTTCTTACAGGAAGACCGACAGAATGAACCTTTTTTCTTCCTTTTTTGGTATCATCTGCTACCTGTGTGCCTTGGTATTGATACAGCTGACATTGGTTTTGTGGTTTTTTTATCTTCCTGATCAATTAAGAAGCATTGAACTATGCCTTGTGTCTCAAAATTGGTTCATGCTGGAAGCAAATGCCCCTTTAATTCTTGAGCAGTGTGTTTTGGGATGTATTCCCCATTGCAATAGGAGGTCTCTGCTGCATGGAGACAGCTGTGACATCTCGGGTTGCTCTGGGTTTTCCTTCCATCCCGTTTCCGTGCTGATATGGGCCTTGCAGTTTGACTCACAGAAATGTCTTGTGCAACTTTATTGCTGTGTAGTAAAAGACATGTTTAGTACTGGGTTTTATTTAGACCCATTTATATGTTGGTATTATTTGTACACAGGGAGACAATGTGTGTGAGTTGGCAAACAGTTCAGCCATTCTGTTTTTCTTCTAGTCAAGAATATTATTCTTGCTATATCTAATCTAGAGTTGTAAATTGCAGCAGAGGTACAAATCCAAAACAAACATTCTGAAGAATTTGAATGGAGTAGAGCCCCAATTTCCATTTCAGTTCTCTCTCTGTTGTCCAATTTATTAAACTCAAGTGGTCCCATGTGCGAGTAGCATGACTGCCAGAAGCACTCGCCAGCCATCTGCTTTTTTGGTAAGTCTTTGATTATTTCTCTGTCCAGTTTTCTATCCAAAATTAGAACTGGCAACTCAATTGGTTGATTAATATTGTATTTTTTATCATTTAACATTTCCAGATTATGGCTAGGAAATGTCAGCAAGGTCATAAAAAGCACAAGAAATAAACTTTCCTTCTCAAGACCATCTTCACTGTGGTAGAACTTTTTTACCACGTTGTTTCAGCCCTTCAGGAGCAGCAAGAGAATTGAATAGGGAAAGTTTTGTTGTTTGTGGGTAACACCAAACTAGGAGGAAGAGACAAAACAGCCTGGATTCATCTGATGAGTTGTCTTGGAAATGTGAAGAACCTCCAGGCACTGATAGAGGCATTCGCAGTACAGCTGAACTTAGAGCCAGCACTGCATTTAAACCTGAACTAGGAGACCAGAAGGAACCACTGGATCTTTTAGAGTCTGTGGTTTATTTGGGCTGAATTGTAGGGTTTAACACATTGGTAGTGACGGGGAAGTTGGCTCTGAGGCAGGCCAGAGGACTCCTGAGTCCTGGTGCATGTTGTGGGCAGAGCCCTTTGTGTTTGTGCAGCTTCAAGGTTTCAGTTCACGAGTTGGATCAGTTGACAGAAACTGAAAGGTTTTAGATGCTTAAAGCAGAAATTCTACTGGAAACACTGTGAGACAAGCAGAGGGTGAATGAGAACTCTGGGTCATTGCCCTTGTATTTACTGCATTTAACTCCCTAGCGCATGACATGGTGCTGTTGGATCGGAGCGTGCCGTGTGTGTCTGAGGTGGGAGCCAGAGGAGGCAGAAATGGATGAGCCCTGTAGTGCAGCCTTGGCCAGTGAGATTGCCTGAGAAAGAGTAACTAATTATTCATTTGTTTGGGTTTTTTCCTGTTTTAAATAAATTCTATCAGAGTTTTGGTCTGATCCAGCAGCATCTTGGGAAGTGCAACAGGTTTGCAGGACAATGGTTGAAGTCTCACATGCCACACGCTGAGGTTTGGTATTTACAGCACCACCTCAAACTGCAGTGGGGATGGGTGAGGAAAGGAAGGGCTCTTTGGTGCAGGTTCAGGTTGTGAAATGTGCCATATCCTGATGTTACTGATGGGGGGGATGTTTGGTCCCTAATACAACCTCTCAGTTCCTACATTGATCCTTGGCATTTTTCTTACTGTGTAGACAATGTTAAAATGTTTCTTTCAAGCCTAAAGATCTCTGGAAACTGAACTCCCTTTGCATTTCCAGGATTGCCCTCTGACTGGCTGGGAGACATTGGGTTTTGTGGCAGTATTATGCAGAAAATCAGAACTTCACCAGACTCTGGTGGTTTCAGGGCTGCTGTTGAGAGTGGGCAGCTCTGCCTTGGTGAGTGTGGCTGGGCTGCAGCTCTCCATGCTCAGGCAGCTGATGGCCAGAGTGCTTAGGGCTGTCAAAGTGGCAGGGAAAGGCAGGCACTGTCCAAATACACAAATACTCAACACATTAAAAATATTTTTGTTTTTAATTATAATGGAGGAGGGGAATAATTTAACGAGTGGGAATGTGATGGGAGCCAGCCAGGCTGGGCTTTGCTAATATCTGAACTAGGCTGTAGAAAAATGTTCTAAATCCGCCAGAAGATCCTGCAAGTTCAGCTCTCCCCAGTTTAAGTTAGTGGTGACAGGATTGGGCCCTCTATTACTTTTTTATATGGCGTTAAAAATTACTTTCCCATATTTCCAAAGCCATTATTGAATCTTTTCAAAGTACACTGTGAAATCATTGTGTGCATTACTCAAACTACTTGTCCATATGTACAATAGGGTAATACAATGTATGGGCTTTTCCCTTTTGTTTGGCTTCTGCAAAAAAAGGGCAAACTAAAAATCTTTTCTCCTCTCCCCACTTTGATTTCTTTCCAGGGAGAATGGCGGCAGACATACTCAGCTCAGTTCCATATAACATATTACTTACTGGAATAACCAATTCAGTTCTCTGCCCTTTTACTGTAAACTTGGTTTTGTTTTTTATATATTTGTGACTTCCTTTAAACCATTTATAAACAGGTTAGAAATACCATTTCATAACTCTATTAATAATCAGAGCTCTTTATATAGGTTCTTTAGGAACCTTTCTGTCTAGTAGGAGCAAACTATGATAAACAAACACCTCCAAACTCTTCCTGCTGCACAAATGTGCTGCATTGTTTTGTTACTCCTTAGAGCATTCTGCCTTTGGTCAGAATGTTAGAGTCAGGGATTTAACTGGTAATTGTTATTTCTAGGAAGATTTTTTTTTAATTGTTCTTTTAGAGTACATAAAGAAGTCATTTTTGCAACAACATTTATGTTGCATAAAAAAAAAACCTTTCAATCTCATTGGACAGTTGTGAGAGTTGGGATTTTGGTGCCAGATCCAGAAGGCTGCAGGATGCTTTCCCTGCTCTGCCTGATCCAGCAGAGTCAAGACAGTGATTCACTGTCCTGGACTTGATGACCTCCAGAGGTCCCTTTACACCTAAATTATTTCGTGGTCCTGGAAGTTCCTTGTGTTGCTTTGGCACTTGGACTCCTGCTTGAGCAGATTCATCTCACTGCATCTGCAGAAAATGAGGAAAAAGACCTGAGGATTTGTGCCATTAGCAGTGAAGGGCTGGTGAAAGTTCAAACTGATGAAGAGGAGCAGTAGGGTTGTGTGATGGGAAGTGCTGGTGGAAAAGAGAAGGGAGAGGAGGTTGGGACAGACCTTTCAGGAGCATCAGCTGTTAGAGCTGCTCAGCTCTGTCACTGTGCTGACCTGAAATGGGTTTGGCTGTGTCAAACCTCACCTGTCCCTGTGCTGGATGTATGGACATGATCCTTGAGCCGTAATGTTGATAACAGAGTATTTTCTGAATTCTGGCTTTGCCCTTTGAGAGCTTCAGGCTGTTACTTGTTTTATACTTCACCTGTACTTAACTCTGAGTATCTCCTTGGACAGAAGGGTGGAAAGTTCCTGAATAGTGCCGGAACATCTGAGTGCCTTGTGACGACACTGCAGAGCAGGGTGGTGTCACCCAAGAAATGATTTCCCAGAGCTGGAGTAGTTCAGCAGCAATGAACATTTTCTTAGTGCTTTCTTCTCTCTAAATGTAAAACTCAGGCACCAGCTTCTCAGCTGTGATAACCTTTTCGTGAACTGTCCTGGCTCTTACGCTTTCACCTGTTAAAATAAATGACATTTATTAAAAAATCCCAGTCACAGTAACAGCAAACCCGTATTGTTTTAGGGCATAAATCTACCACTTCAATTGCAGGAGCCTGTCAGTGAATTTCTGACACCAAGTTATGTTATTTAATGAGTGCTATTAGGTAGTTCTGACACTTAATAGGATTGAGGGTTGGAAATGCCATGTAATATCACTTCACTGGAGAAAAAATCAACAAACAGCCCTCACTAAAAACCTTGCGTCGCCTTTGAAGTCGGTCAGAGCTGCTGTCACTTCAGAGGGAACCTGCAAGGCTGTTTTCACTCCCATTTTAGGGGAGGCAACAGTTATTCTTGGCAATTTACAGTAGGGGCACTCAAAAAAAATCTCCCACCATCTGACTGGGAGTGAGGAAACAGAACAGTTTTGGCAAAAAAGGCCCTTTGCAGGCTCATGTCCATAATCATCATCTCGTTCAAGGAAATGGGAATACGGGCTCTGCCCATGGAAAAGTGCCAATGGCCATTATTGTCATGGGTTGTCATTTGCACTCAGGTGCCACCTAAAATCCCTGGGTGAGGTCTGGGCTGCCTCATGTCCCATGGAATTAGTGGGAGCTGGTTTTATCTTGACAACTTGGTGGTGGTCTTGGCGTCACCTGTGTCTCCCGTGTCCTTCTGGCTGCCCTCTGGATGAGCAGGCTGCATCTTTATGGGAAGAAGTGTCAATGTTTTGTGCAAGAAAGTGAC
This sequence comes from Edolisoma coerulescens, assembly GCA_013397115.1. NCBI lineage: Eukaryota > Metazoa > Chordata > Aves > Passeriformes > Campephagidae > Edolisoma > Edolisoma coerulescens. Next base: position 570,619 of record VWZW01005333.1, on the reverse strand, counting down.
AACAGCCAGGAGAAGCAGGATGGAGACTGTCAGCAGAAGTTCTGTTTCAGATATTAGTTTGCACACCAGGGCAGCTTAAACCACCAGATCTTTATCTTCTGGTGTTTTCCCCTGTAAGGAAGAAGGCTTTTTTCTCCAGAGAAGATTCCCCACCTCACTGGGAGAACAAATACCAGCTACAGGTACTGCTGAGGAGAGCAGAGGGAAGAAATATCCTCCCCTCAGGGTCTGGGGCTGAGCATGATTGGTGCCACTCTTTTCATCCAGAAAGTCAAATTCTGCCCTCGATGCTGGTGTCCAAAGTGTAGCAAAGGAACTAAATCCTTCTGCAGCAGCTGAGCTACTTGAGTGGGTTAAAACCAGAAAGATTAGATTCCCTGGGAACATTTAATGGAAAAAGGTGTTTTGCATTTCCTATTAGTTTCACTTTCAAGTCCCTGTGAGGGTTCTGGGGTTAAACACTCTGTCAGTACCTTCATGAGGAGTCCCACATCTCTTCAGCTCTTGACTGGGCTTCCTGTGTTTGCAGTCTGTGAACTGGTGACTGGTGCAGAGGATGACTCTGTGTTCCTTGGATTCTGAATTTCCCAAGGATACGGCCCTGTGTTAACACACAGAGGGTGCAATCCATACCTTCTGGAGCCTGTGTGCAATGGCAAATAAAATCCCCAACCATTTGGAATAAGGGGAGCTACAACATTACGTCCAAACCAGTTGTACTGGTTTGCTTCTGTAAATCTACCAAACTACTGGGTGAAATGAGAAATGCTGGATAAATGGTGAAATATGTGTGATAAAGGAGCAATTAAAGACATCAAAACTTTTTAAAACCATGGTTGTGGAGGGCCCATCCTGTGTGAGCTGATGGAAGGGCCCCGTTTGTGTACTTGGAGACAAGGAACATTCCAGCAGTGAAATACAGCTTCCCTGACATCCCCGACACAAGTCTCTCTCACCTCAGGGCAGTCAGGATTCCATCACAAATCCCACTGAGCCCATTTCAGCCTCCACAGGCTCCGTGCAGTGGAAGTGAAAAAGTCCTGTACAATGGATTCAGTGTTTCCAAAGGGATCTGGAAGCTGGGAAGTCGATGTTCTTCGGTCCTAAGCTGTGCTTCGGGGGTTAAGATACACTCAACTTTTTCCTGTAACAAATCAGATTTGTCATTACTTGAAAAAGTGCTGATAGAGACCTAGGGAGAAGTTAAATCCTCTACAAAACTTCATGAAATAATACCAACAGCCATGTTTAAAAAGCGAATTAGGCTGCAATATCCTTATTTCTTCCCTTATTTCAACTGTTTGCCTGCGTGTGGCAGGTTTTGGCAATAAAGCTGGATCTAGGGATTGAGGGTCTTTCAAAGACAAGACTTTGTACATTTCATTTCAGATGCTTCAGTTTTGCAGATTGTTACTCAAATTTCTGTGGGGCTGTTAATTAGTAGGTGTCCAGTTCAAAGTGTTTCCAGGTGGGATTTGTGACTTGAGGAGAATGTAGGTTAGGGAAAAAATGGATTTGTCAGGAATATTAAGTTTGTGCTCTATTGTAGCTGAAGACAGGCTGCATAAAAATTGTCCTGTGGGTCAAAATGATGTGTGTATGGAGAGAGGGAAGTGAAATCCCAGGGTTTGAATCCTTAGTATAAAGAAGGTTTATTAAGTGCAGATCTTTTTTTGGACTATGACACTGAGACCTGAATAGAAAGTGCCCCGCTAAGCTCAGTGAAGTCCTGCTGGGATAGGTCATTTTTTGAATGATCCAAACACGACTTGGGCCAGCTCCTTCTGTTCAGGAAGCTGCCCAGGTCCCTGGTTTAAACCGGACCACATTTTTCAGGATTTTCTGGCTAAAGAATTGCAATGTGCAATCCCAGTATGAAATAGCTGCACAAATAGTTCCACTGTAGGGATATCCAGATTGAACGTGCATCTATTCCCTCTGATTAATTTATTTTTGCATTCATGGACCCATGAGATCTTGAGGGCAAACCGTTTCCCATTGGGAGATGTTTATGCAAAGAGTGAGATGGGAAATGAGTGAAGGGTGATGTTTGTGTTGCCTCAGAGGCAGCTGCTCATCTGGACTGACAGAGTTAACACTCATCACATTACCCAAGGGCCAGCACAAGCCTTCTGCCTCCTTAGACAGTGGCCATTAATATTTTGACACATATTTTGCTTCTTTCATCTCAGAAAGCAATTAGTGTGTCCAGTAAATCAAAACCACAACTGTGCGAGGCCTCACCCTGACAAAACCACACTTTATGTGATGCTAATTATGAAACGTGTGTTGATAAGGAGTTGAGATTTCAGTGTCCTTTGTGAAATGTCATCCTTGTACATCAGAGCCTCTGAACACGTGCCCAGTGTGTCTGTACAGGGTGTGAGGAAATCTCACCTCCTGTCGGGAAAGGCACGAGGGGGAGCCGTCCAGCAGCAAGTGGCAGCGGCACTGAACTGTGCCTGTGTCTGAGTGCTGCCAAGGCTTTGTTCCCTACTTCATCCTGAAAAACCATTCATGAGGTTTAAATGGGATTTTTAAAGTGCAGCATGAGCTTATGTGGCACAGTGAACCAATGGGGACCTGAGAGAAAGGAATACAGGGGTATTCTGTAGAACTGAGTACTCCTGAACACCAACAATCATCTTCTTTTGAATCCCCAAATTTCTTATGTTAATCCATTTCTTTTTTGGAATCTTCTCTTTCTTAAAAAGACAAATTACTTTGGAAAAGGAGTAAAATGCCCAGAGTGCAGTTGGTGGTGGTGTGTCCAGAAGGTGTTCTGAAAAGCAAGTGAGGCTGCTGTTAGATGGTCACTTCATCCTGAATTAACTCTCTGCTCTTGGCACAACAGAAATCTCAGCCCACTCTTTTCATCTTCCAGATGTTTGTTGCTGCTGCCTCCCTTGCTCCAGCATCAGTGTTCAGGGCAATGACCTGGACCAAAAAACTGATCCAGCTAAGAACTAGCCAGACTATAAATAAATAAATAAGTCCCCAACTTGGCTTTAGGCCAGGCTGAAGTGCCTCTGCAACTTGCAGCTGGACAGAACCTTTAAAATTTGCCCATGAAGATCCAGAAGGGAGCCATGCTAAGGAATGAATCTTGGGAAGTTTGACTTCTTTCCAAACAGGACCTGCTCCCTGCACTGGTCCCTTTGCCAAGGGGAGTGGCCGCAGTCCCTGTGTGCAGCCACCCACTGGAGCGGTTCCTTCACGTGGGAGCTGCCCTGCATTAGCATTTTTCCATGGGCTCAAGCTGGGAGAGACAGGTTCCTTCACATTCTCCTGGATCTGCATGAGAACAGTCTTCAGGAAGAACTCAAGACACCACAGGCTTCATCTGTAACAGCTCCGGTGTGGGAACCCCGAGTGGCTGCTCCTGAAGGTTCTGGCTGCTGTTCCAGCTCTTGGGAGTTTCAGTTCTTGGGATGTCCCTGTGCAGAGGCTGGAGGCGATTTGTAGCTCATGTGTTGGGAAACAGCACTTGTGTAAATGGCTTTTCCTAGATAACCAGGAAATTTGGAGTCTTCTGGGACTCCTGGGTAGAAGGACTTTAGCTACTTATTTATTTTTCCGCTTGAAGCAAAAGGGCAATGCTCCTCCTACTTGTATCCTAAATAGGAAGTATTTACATTTTGGAAGACTTTTTTTTCATATATTCTGTATAAAAGAAACACAAGGATGAATGTGAACCTCCATCTCCTCCCAGACATCCCTGACTATTGGTACATACATCTTAATGGACTGGCTTGGATTTTAAAAGATGCATGACTGATTTTTCAGTTGTTTTATAAGAGGGAGGTTCTGGCTGCTCCAAATCCAGTGCTGCTTCCAGCTGCTGACGTGGGGTAGGGATGGCTGGTAGTGAGACCCCGAGCAGAGCAGAGCTTTTCCTAAGCCCAGAGCCATTAGGCTGAGGCTGCTGGGTCCATTCCAGCCAGCCTGCGTGATATTTCCTCTGGAGTTTCAATCGGATTAGATATTCATCTTCTCTTCCTGTTCCAAACTGTTGTTTAGTGCTGATGTGTCCTCTTAACCCACTGCCAAGTTCCAGCACGGTGGTGGTGAAGCCAGTCCTAGTCTGTGCTAGGTTTTTTAAATTTTGGGAGAAGTTTAACCCTTTGTCTCCATTGAAATCAGTGGGTTGTCTGCACCTAAATCTCTTAATGGCTTTGGGAATTCCAGCACTGCAGCCACTGAAAGGCCAAGCTCAGGAGCCCAAGGCAGCTCCAGTTCTCTTCCCTCTGCAAGGTGCAGAGTGACTATTTAGAATCTGTTTGGGAATGCCTGAAATTATAAGGGTTAATTTTTCTCTGGCAATTTAATTGGCAAAAATGTTTCATAAATGGCTATTGTTTTCTAAAAGGAGCAGATTCCTTGTGCTGTTGCGTTTTTAAATCCTTGGAGATACAATATATACACACACCACACTTGGTTATCCACATAGACTTCGTTTATTTGTGTTTGCCTGCTTAGTGCAAACTCATTACTCTCCAGGAAAGTCCTTTGTTGACACAAAAAGGCACTGGGGAAATATAATTTTTTTTTTACAATAAAGTGTTGTAGTCATATAAAATGTTTCTCATTGGTAAAACAAAATAAAGAACCCAGAAGCACTGGCATGCAGAAGTTCACAGCTTCTAATACAGTACATGTGTCATAGCACAGTGTGGCCACCTAATGAGGAGCCTAATCCATTTTAAAAGTGTAATAACAGGACAGCTCAATGACTTTGAAAAACCGTAAAAACTCATTGTCTGAGAGTGTGAGGATGAAAAACTAATAAGCTGAAGTGTATTTACCTTTAGAACAATATGTTTTGTTCCTTCAAGTTCAAGCCTTTGATCCATTGAAAGGGCTCTGCTCGTTTCTAAGGCAGGGAGTTAGCAGTCAAACTGGAATTCAAACTTTAAACTTGGTAAAGGATCTGTATCTACAAGAGCATATTGCAATTTTTAAAAAGCTGAAAATGCAGCAACCTGCTGCATCATTTGGGAAATGTACCCCTAACAGAGAGTTTAGATTCTGGGAGCAAACACACAGTGTTTCTGTTTAAAACCCTTTTTTCAGTGTGAATTGTAGATCCCAGAATGGTTTGAGTTGGGAGAGACCGTAAAGCTCATCTCCTTCCGTCCCTGCCATGGACAGGGACACCCCACTAGACCAGGTTCCAACCTGGCCTTGAACACCTCCAAGGGTGGGGAGGCCACAGTGAGGTGTGCCAGCTCAGCTGGGAGTGCTGAGAAGGGTGTGAGGAGGGTGTGATGGCTGCTGCCCAAGGTCACAGCCCCCTTGCCCTGGCTGAGGCTCTGCCCTGACACAGAGCACTGGGCTGGGGGATCCATGTGTAACATAGTGCACACACTGTTCTGGAGCCAAGTGTGCTACTGGCTGCTAAATTTACAGAGAAGAAACACCCTGCGTGCCAGAATTACATAAATTCCGCTGGTTTCCTATAGACTAAACCTCCCATTCAGGAGGTGTGATTACCTCATGCTCACCTCTGCACCTGGGGAGCACTGCAGGCCGGCAGAGAGCCCGAGCCAGCAGGGAGCTGCTCGTCCTGGCTGGTTCAGTGCGTGCAGGGCACGAGTTCAGGGCGGGGGCAGCGTGGTGCTTTGAGGTCTGGTTTGGGTTTGTGCACTGCTCAGGCTGCCCAGCACTGCCCGGAGCGAGGTCCAAAAGGACTGAGGTGTGCTGGGCAGAGGGGGAGAGTCCCTGGTGTGTCCCCGTGTCTCCAGGACAAACCTCGCGTTCCAGCAGCGTGACTCTGTCATGTGCTGCCCTGGGGGTGCCCAAGCTCTGTTACCTGCCCACATCTCCACCTGTGCATGGGGAGTCCTGGTCACAGCAGGGGCAAGACAGGAGCTTTTCTGCAGGGAAGGGCAGCAGGTGCTCAGAGACAATAACCAGATCAGGCAAGCTTTGGTAGTGACAAGAAGGGCCTTTTTGGCCCAAACAAGGTTTTCAGTCATTTTTTGTTTGTGTTAAAATTGGTTGATAGATCTTAAATCAGAATAACCTTTCAAGAAAAACAAGAATGCATTTACCTTTCATTGAGTAAAACTTACTTTCTGCACCGTTCTAAGCAATGAAAGGCAAAGCCATGACTATTCTCCCTATGGAACAGAAGGCTGACCTTTGATAAGGACCGCTCTGCATTCTTACCCGCTCCCTTTTTGCAAGGCATTTTAGGCTGAGTGATGTCAGAGGCAGCAGGAAATCAGGTCAGGCTATGAGACTTGCTGAATTCAGAGGAAGTGCTGCAGGGTCTTCTCTGAAAGCAGCAAAATACCCAGAGTGTCTCCCCAGAGCCCTAAATCCAGGTGGCACCTGTCTCCAGAGCCTTGCAGCTTTCCCAGCCGTTCCAGCGGTGGCTGGAGGATCCACAGTCCCTTCACTATCATGGCACCTGTTCTCTGATGCTCTGCATGTTTGGGAGTTGTTTTTCCAAGGAAAAGTTGTTTTGTTTGTCTGTGTATCCACAGACAGATACAGCTAAAGCTGTTCACCCAAAGGAATTTAACACTCCCCAAGTTCTGTGGTACAGAGAAGCTGCCCTGACGAGGGAGATGCCATGAATATTTTGGCTTTGACAAGCTCTCACGCCTTGCTAAACATCCCAGAATCCACATGGGACTGAGGCATCACCATGTCTCGACCACAGGCTGTGTCATAAACCAAACTCCATCCAGGTTTCCCTAATTCCAGTGTTCCCAAATTACTGGGTTTACTTTCACCCATCTGCCTTCTTGATTGTTGCTCCTCAAGAGTTTTGGGGCACCCTCCTTCTCTCTGTTCTTTTCCACCGTTCCTCAAGTCTTGCCTACCCTGGCAAGCCAGAATATTTTTACATAATTGACTTAATTAGCCCAATCAAAGGAGTGATTGCGCAATGAACTGAATATTCAAGCTTTCTTCTAGAAGAATGAAGCTGTACGTGTTCACGTGGGTTACAGCTTTCCTTTAGTCCCCTGCCAAGCACTTCACTTGGTTTGTATCGTGACTTGATAAAGAAATGACATCATTAATACAATAATAACAAATCATTTCTATGTAAATCAGCAGACCTTCTACCTGGATCATTTTAATGATTGCCCTCCAGCTCACTTTTTCTTTCAAACAGCATCTTTGCATCCAGTAATAACTATTTATTCATTTAATTCAGATTATTTTGGACATGATGAAGGAAGCAAATAGGGCAGAACCCTTCAGAAGGTTCAGAATCCAATGAAATCAGGTGTTGTATTGCCTTTTTTCAGGTTCTTGCAGTTTTGTTTAAAGTTTTAATTTTGGGTTTTTTCCCTGAGTTTTTGAGATTTGGAATCCAAAGTATTCCTTTATCATTGTTACCATGTCGCAATACTCAAATTTTTTTATGCTTTCTATAGGAAAGCAACATCTCTCACAGTTCAAGTTGTCTCTTCAGTAAAATTTGAGGTTTTTGTTGTGATCTGAAGTCAAGTGAAATTTGTCTTGATTGAGAACATTCATTGGGGAGAGTTTCCTGTCAGCTGGGACTGGAACTGAGTCTTCCGACCTCTTTTCCTGCCTCTGCCTCTAAGTCACTGTCTGGATCTTGTAATTTAATTAACTTTTTAGCATTTGCCTGCAAAACAGGAATGGTTATTTTATCCTCACAAAGGAGTGTTAAGAAACTTAATTAAACTCTGCCTTTAAAGTACATCCCTTCATACACTACAAAAGATCAGTGAGCTAACGTGTATCACATGCATTACATATAAGTAGCTTTATTCCAAGAGCATTAAGGGAATGTGTACTTTGGAAAAGGCCTTTGTGTGCATCTCCATTTGTGGCAGGATTTTATGTCAACTCACTTTTTGAGTCAGAAACTTCAACGTAGTAATTAATTTCTTTTTGTCCCTGAAAGACAAAGTGCCACAATTAGCAACGTGCAGGTGATAATTATATTTGTTCAGTGACAATCTGAGCTACCTGGTCATGGCTGATATTTTAGGGATGGGCAGTGAGGAGCTAAAATTGTTTTTAAAAAAAGATGATTTAGTCCTGCAGGAATGCAGTCATCTGAAAAGTACCTATGATAGATGGGGAAAAAATGCTTCATTCTTCCATAACGAGGTCTCTGCAATGGTTCCCTATGATCCACATAACACATGTCAAAAACTGAGTTGACGTGGCCCAAGACTTGGCAGGTTTCAGTGCCAAAGCCATCCAGCGCTCTGAAGAGCTGGCAAGGTGCTGGGGCTGAGGCAGCCCACACTTAGGTGATAATTTATGGCTACCTGTAACCTCCTCGAAATAGAAACCATTCATATTCTCTCCAGGGAAGGGAGAAGTGACCAGACAACGTGAGTTCAGCCAAACCAAGACTTCATATAACTTTACAGAAGACAAACGCTCTCTGGTACTGACATTAACAATGCTGTGGGCTCTTAGAAAGGGTTCGCCTGTAGGTTTTATTTATTTTAGTATTGTTTGCTTGTGTAATTTCAGAAACTGGCAGTTTATAAGAGCTGAAGTTGAGTTTTAACTCTTGGATTTTGATTCTGTTTATTTAAAGCATAAAAAAGCCTCAAGAGCAGCCCAAGCCAGTGCAGGGCCGTGCACTGGGGTTCCTGTGCTCCTGAGGGGTGACTTGCTGATAATTCCAAATGTGTGTGATCCTGAAGTCGTTAGTCACTGATGCTATCTGTCCCAGTGCTGCAGAATCCCTGCAGACACTGTCCTCGCCCCGCCCTGTGGTTTGGCATCGCTCTGCCCTTCCCTGGAGTGCTCCTGCTCCACTCTGGGAGGTTTGTGGGTGACGGCAGGGCAGGCAGGGACCGTATCCCCCGTGGGCTGGGGGTGCTGCTCCCTGACCTCAGCACAGGGCACAGCCAGCTGGGCTGGGAAATGTGGGGACAGCTTGTGCTTTGGGAAAAAAAATCAATAGCAAGAGCAGGGGTTGATCTAAGTCCTTGTGATACTGGGACTGCGCCACCTTCCAGGTGTGAAGTCTTCCAGGAACAGTCTGAGGCTTTCTGGGAGATCAGATGAGCTCAGGCTGTTGGAAAGGAAGAAGGGAGAGTTCTTTCTCCATTCACAGCTCTGCAGTCTCCTCATTCGATTTATGATTCCCATTGCTGGTGGTGTAAAGAATTGGGATGTTACTCCCTGCCCACAGTCACACACTGGGTTAACAGATCCAGGTTGAGCATCTCAGTTTAGATCTGCCTTTTCCTCCATCCTGGTTTATTCATGTGCTGAGATCAAGGATTGCACATGAAATTCTCTTTAACTCTCTGGGTGCTAATGTTGCTTTTGGTCTGAGCTGTTCTTTGCTCTGCTGTTGGTCGATGTGCTGTTTATCTTTGCACATCTGCATATTTCTGCATTATTATTTATGAAAGCTCTTCCTCACTCTCCTGAAGAGGGTGGAATACTGGAAGGGGACAGGCACTGTTTATTCCTTATACAAAGTAATGCAATACAGCCTTTAGATATCCCTGAAACTCAGATCATTAACTCCATTGGGTTTAACCAGTGAGGAAAACTTGATTATAGTTTCACAGTTCTTTGTGGTTTATTAACTTCTCTTTTGTGGACCAGTGGGTTCAAGTCTTCTCTCCCTCTTTTTTTCTTTTTTTTTTTTTAAGTTTTCTTTTTTCGTAACTGTTAAGCAATTCCACCTGGAGATGTGAAAACTTCACAGGCTGTAAAGCTTATATCCTGCAAATCTCCCTATCCAATATTAAAACATCTAAAGCAGGGGAGGCACTATTGAAATATTTTGAGTTATGTTTAGGAATGAACACAGGGATTGGATTTATTCAACAAAATAGCTTTTGTGGTTTTAGGAATGGCCCAATGAATGAATCTGGTTGCAATGGAAGTATGGAAAATATCTTTTACCAGGTAGTGGGATGAAAGAACTTCTTTAAAACTGGATAGAGTTAAAGCCAAATGGAAAAGATCTTAAAAGCAGAAGGGACAGTGGCCAGAACTGCCACTGCCTTGTGTAAATCGTGGAAGTCCTTCTCTCCCACTGATGACCTTTGAAAAGATGCTTTTCCTTGCAGAGGGGAAACATCTGTTTCTCATGTAAGTTAATACTTAATCTAAGATACACAGTAGAAATATCAAAAATAGCATGGAGGCAAAGACTGCAGGGGTTGGTTTATGCATGTGGAATCAAGGTGATGCTTTTACATCAAGTAGAAGAACGTGGATTTTAGGTCCAAAACTATCTTATAATAAACATGGCTTCCTTTGTGTGTGTATTTGTGCCTGTATATGTAATTAATAATGCTTCTCATAGGTTACATTTTTGGAAACACAGACCTTTGTGTTGTTAGTCTCATCCTCAGGTTTATTCAGTATGCTTGGGAGGGTCTCTGAGTTACACAGTTTCACACTTGTTTCTTGCTAACTTGCAGAAAAATATTCCAGTTCCACTCCAAACCCTCCTGCACTCCACCTGCCACCATCCACATGTGCATGCAGTGCTCCTGGGCTTCTCTTTGGAGATAAAGAGGTAATGCTGAAGCAGATGGCTCTGAAGGGATCTCAGAGTATCTAATCCATACAGCAGGTTTATAGATGTGCTTGCTGAGCAAGGAAACCCAAAGTCTGATGTCACAGGACTGAAAAAGAGCATGTGAGTGCACAGTTGAAATCTCACCGTGTCTTTGCTGAAGTGTAGGCAGCAGTATGTGGAGTTTTGTGGATCTTTATGCCTTAAAGGAAAACCTTAGAACTTGTTTTCCTTCGTGTTGCCATAACACTTTGTATCTTAGCAATAAAATTTGGGTAAATTTAGTGTTATCACAAGAAATTTGTGCTCCAGAGATTTACTGTTCCACTCCCAAAGTGCCTTTAAACCCCACGTCAGGAGTAGGACAGCAATTCCTGGCCTGTGTTAGGACCAATTTACCTCATTTCCTCTGCTTCAGCAAAGTGAGATTGAAGAGGTTAGAAAAATAACAAACATAAAACGAGGAGGAAAGCGCTTGCCAGTCTGTGTGAGTGACTCTGCCGCAGTCGCCCTGCAGGACAAGCCCAAAGGTGCTGAGGGGAAATCACTCTGCTTTTGTACTCCTAAGCAGGACCCTGCTGGAATCCAGCTTGTCCCTGTTGTCATGTCTCATCTGGGTGTCTTTAACATGAAGTAAAATATTGCTGTGTGAAGGACCAAAAAACCAAGTGGAAAATGCACTCATCTGTGTCCCTCACTTGTGCCAAAGAATTTTTCATTCCCACCTCAGCTCTAATTTGAAATGTGTTAAATAAAAATCTCCAGGAAAGTATCCAGAATAGATAGGCATGTTTGGGTCAGCCTACAACTTGGCATTGCCATGGGCCTCATCTCTAATTACTAAAGAAATAGTGAGTTAGTGAGTTAAAATACCCAGTGACTGTGATCTAAATCATTTCCACTCTGGATACTGGCCTGAAATAAAAAGGGCTTTTCATTAGCGTGGCACAGATTTAGTGTCGTGGGACACAGTTTGTGCTTCGCAGGAAGTGCGGTCAATGGGCCATTAAGTTCTGAAACAGGAGGCAAGGCATCCTCTAATGCTGCTGACAATAAATATTGGGGAATAGCTTAATATGGATTCATGGCAGCCATGCCAAAGTCACTCAAGTAAACTCAGATTTGTGATCCCGTGAATGTGCACGCACGGCCTCCACATAATGGAGGGATCGTTTGCAGCCCCCAAGAGAAATCTTTCCTTTCAGCCCTGGAAGATGAGAAACCGACTGGGAACTCTAACCCAGGGTAGAGATTGAATGGCAATTACTTGTGTTGTGGGATTTGCTTTTCCCCCGTGGAAAATAAAATGTTCAAATTAGAAAACAGTCACTGAATTTTGGCGGTTTCCCATTTAAAAGCAAGTAAACAAACAAACCTTCAAAGGAAGATTTGCACCTTCTGGGTGTGCAGGGAAGCTTCCAAAGCTGGGGAGAGCTGCACAGGGATCCCTGGAAGCAGGGAGGGACAGGAGGAGTTTCTGGGCTGTCGTCTGAAGTGGTTCTGACTCCACGTGTGAGCATCCTGTGCTTATCTGTGAGCTCAGGTGGGCTGCAGGAGCTCTGCAGCCTCGTCCTACCTGTGTGTCCACGTGCCCATCCTGGGAAGGGAGGCTACCCCACCTGGGAAAGAACTGCTCATTTGAATAGCTGTGTTTTCAGGATATTAATTCTTCCTCTTTATCCTCCACATGGGCAAGGTCATCCTTGCAGCAAGCTGTGAAAACTCCAATCTGGAGATGAAATGATTCATTTCTCATGTGTTTGCACGGTTTTCACCAATTTTTCACCTGAATGCTTCACTAAGATGAGCGGCTTTTTCCAATGTTTCCAATCAAGAGGGATGGGTTTTTACCATCATTTAGAGGTAGCTCAGGATTGTTTTGTAGAATAAATACATTTTAAAATAACCCAAGTGAATAAGGGTGCCTACTCTGAAACAGCTGGGATCTGAATTTTTGGAATTCATGTCATCAAACACTTTATTGCAGTGTTTAACTTTATATTCCTTTCAAGAACAAGTGGAGTTTAAATGACTGTAAGCAATTCAGCTAGAAACAGACACTTGCTTGGAAGATCACAACCCAAATGTTGAAAGTAATCAAAGAATAATTAGTAGGAAATAGTATTTTACAAGCCAAGCAATGCTAGTAGCAGGCTCTAGGGATGGCTACAAGTGAACGCTACCATTTCTCTCACTTGGAGGAACTAAAAATACTGTTTGATGGTCTTTATAGGCACAGACACATATGGAGCATGTGGATGAATATATGGGCATAAATAGAAAAAAGAAAGCTACAGCTCGATCACTCCGTGATTATTTCTACTGGTTATTTAACTCTCAAAGAATGCAAAAGTGCAACTCTTAAATGACATTAAAGTCTGGTTTTCTTCAGGCCTGGCTTGGCCTGGCAGTTGTCCCTGTTGTAGGCAGGGCCCAAGGGAGGGTTGTGCTCACTGGGCACATCTGGGAGAGGTAGCCAGACCTGCTGCTGGATACTGAAACTTGAGGGTTACTTTAAACCCTCTCAAGTGGATGAAATTCTCAGACAAACTTAAGCCACATGGGCAAAGAGAGTCCTGGATCCAGGGTGAGCTTGGCTGTGGTCCAGTGGGCTCACAGAACCCCTGGGAACAGCCCAGGCAGGAGCTTGGGTCCAGCACGGACTGTGCATCCCTCTAGCCTGAGAATTCCTCCAGCATTCCAGAAGCTTCTGTGCCTAGAGCAGGTGAAGGCAGTCAATAGCTTTTATCTGGACCTGGCTCTGAAATGCCATGGCCTGGGGGAGGTTGACCCACCTGATTTGGGGGTGTTTGCTGCTCCAGTCCCCGCTTCAGGCTTTCAGAGCTCAGAGCTGCTCCCTCTCCAGGGCACAGGGACTTGAGGCCGATGTTTACCAGATGCTGGGAGAACAAAAGTTACCTTAAAAATCAAGTTCTGCAGTATTGAAGGAATTATTTTATGGGGCTGGAGAAATACCATGGCTGCCTCAGCACAGCACTGGCAGGAGCTGGTATTTCTAGCCAAGAAGTTGAGCTGAAGACAGAGGGGGAGAGTGCCTGCCACGCCAACTGGTACCAGTGAGGGGAATGAGGACACAACAACGTCCCACCTGCCTCCAAACCTTTGCAATGTGCCCAAAAAGCAGCTGTGGGAGTTGTGCACCTCTTTGGTGGCTGTCCTTGCTGTCACAGTTACACCCAGCCTGCAGCAGTGGTGGCTCCCAGTACCTTGGCTATACACTCTGCCTTCTTCAGGTCAAGGTGGTTGTTTATGTATGTCAGCTTCTCAGGTGGTGCCACACTGTTGAAAACATTTGGAAACGGAGCTGTAATACATGAGCTGTGCAGCTGTTCTAACAAAGTCTCCTGGACTTTGCCCATTTTAAAAAGTTTTTACTCAGGAAAACACTGATGCTAATGGGAATTAAAAATCTGAAGGCAGGGGAATTTGTCTAAGTAAGGGCTAAGCTGGAGGGAAGAGCCAAAATTTGCAAGGAAACATTTTGCTTGGCTCCAGCAGCGTGTAATGGCATCGTGTGGGGAGGTGGCACCTGGAATCCTGTCCTAGAGAAAAATACAGGACACTGGCTCTCCCAGCCAGGCCTGCAGAATTCCTGGGATAGTGGAAGGCACAACACAGCACACAGAGCATGGGAGAGCTGCTGCCCAGTCCCAGCTTTGAGCTCTGGAAGTGGATTCACCTTCAGAATGTTCCCATGGTCAGGAGTTGATCTGAGGATTTTGGTTTGGTACTGGCTGAAAAGATGAGGTGAATGTTTTTGAGGCAGCTCTGGAAGTGGAAAACAAGAGAAGGACAAAAATTGCACTTCAAAAATTAAGACTATTGACTGTTCACAGCTTCTCATGAGCATCAGGGCCACTTGCATCTGCCTGGCAGGAGGGTGAGCACTGGCTGGTGTCCTTGTTCCCAAAGCTGGAGCGTGGAAAAAGGCTAAAGCCACCTCTGCATCTCCCCCCTGCCAGGGTGGCCATAGCTGGCATATGTCCTGGGAAAAGATTAATTTGGGGAACATCCTTGGCAGAACTGGTCAAGGAAAAAACTTGGAGTGGCTGTGAGAGCTGCCAGGGGGCTGCCTGCTGATCCTTTGGTTTTGGAATAACAAATTCACCTTCAAAATTTAAAAACTGAGGGTGTGTTTCAGCCCAGGGTGTTTCAGTGCTTCTATGGAAAACAATTTTCTGCTCACTGTATGGATATGTTTGGAGCTCTGTGCAAAGAGTTAAGTTATTGTATATTTTAGTTTTTTAATTGACTCCATATCTGCTGGCAACAGAATAGACATTGATCTGTTTTTTTCCTTGGCTTTATTTAGGAAAATACAGCACAGAGTGTTTACTCTGCCTCCATACAGCATTGCTTTGTAGGGTGAAAGTGAGGGCGAGACCACAGTGAAGAATTCCCTCATTGTCAATTTTAAAGGCTTCATAATAAATGGTAGGCTTTTTTGGATGGGAATCAGAAATGTTTTCATGACAGTGTTTTGCTTAACTTTTTGTATTCAGATGGGATTTTCTAAACTCTTTTGAATTTGCTGGTTTGATCATTTAAACATCTCCTTCTGGCCACCAACTACTTGATCAAATTACTGCAGTGACACTGTACCTGACAGCTACTCAATAGGGATTTGAAAAGCTCAAATTGGTGAGTGTAATTGAAAATTTAGTTGTAACAGGCATCATTTCCCTGGAGATAGCATCCAAGCCTGCCTTTTAGGGGGAGAGGATGAGGAACTGGACCTGTAATTCAGCATGGAGAGAGGCAGAACTGTCTCTACACTGAATTTTGAATGTGAAAGGACTGGAGGAAGGAAATTCTGGATGCCCAGTATTGATCTGGTCCATATATTCCAGCTGAACTATCTACTGAATTTGATTTGCATTGGGCCAGGCCAAAAATATCAATTAGTGGCACTTGGCTCCTTGTGACTTTTCATATTCAACACAATTTGTGTAGCTGTGAAGCTGTGTCCTTCCAGGGCCTTTAGCAAGACCTCTCTGGTTCCTGTGAAGGAGTGATGGTTTGTGCTGCATGTGGGCTGGGAGCACAGCAGGATTATGTTGATGTTTTCCATATTCCCCTGAGCTTGAGGCGATGCTGGATTACTGATCCCTTCACAGCTACAGATTTGCCAGCGGTCCTGCAGGCCTTTCAAGGGTTACTCTTGCTTTCCTCTGAAAACTCTCCGGGCCCTTTGTTTATTTTTCTTCTGGCTTTTTTTTTTTTTTTCTGGACTGCTTTGTTGTTGGAGGTCTCTGTGACTGTTGCAGCCTCCCCTGTGGACGCTGTATTCAGACAACTTGTGCAGTTTAGCTCTGGAAACGTTCCTTGGCGCGGGTCTCGCTCCTCACAGCCCCACTGCTCGGGGCTTGCCCGCTGGAGAACGTCCTGAGGAGTGAAAAGCTTGGAGTGAAGGAACCCTCTGGAAGGCGTCTGCATTTTCCCCAACTGTAACAGCACAAAGCAAAGTGTGATCCTTGTGATGGATGAGCAGCTGAGGTATTGATGCCTTTTTCCATGCAGTCAGTCCTGAGTTCATGCATCTCCTGGAATGACCACTTGTTGTAATGCCTATTTCTTTCACTTCTTTTTTAAACGGCAAAACGTCCTTTGAAAAAGAAACCTTGTTACCCTTAATGCAACGCAAGCCACCCACGGAGCCTCTCGAACAGTCCCAGGATTGCTGGGGTCCCTGTGTTTATTTTCCCCAGGATCACTAACAGTCCCGGGACTATTTTGCTTGCGCTGCTGAAAGATGTCCTGGAGATCTGTTTTATCATCTTAGCACCACAAACTGCTTGCTTTCTTTCAGGCCTCTTGCAGAATAGCACATGAGTGGCAGGACGTGTCCTGCATAGAGGAATTTTTATGAGGCAGAACTTCACTTGGGAGGTTTGATGTACTCCCAGTGGTACTGAGTAACTCTGGTGGACTGACCTCATCACCCATTTATTGCATTTAACCATTGGAATACACATTGGTGAAGACCAGTTTTGCTGTTTCTCCATGTACCTGGTGGTGTAGGAATTCTGCTTCACTGTTGCATTTTCAGTTTGAACTGTGTGGGCTGGTGCAGGGAAATATCTTCAGTTGTAAAAAACAAGTTCCACTTAAAGGAACTGCCCTGATCAGTATGTTTGTGTCAACCTGCTGATCATCATCTCCAAATTCCTGTGGTTTCAGGGCAGAAGAATCCCATGGGGTTATCCAGTTACTTCAGAACATGAATTAGAGCATTAATACTGTAAATGCTTAATATTCTTTCCCCTCTTTCCCTTTTCCTCATGACTGTGGCCTCGGAGTTTCCTTTCCTTCCCAAAAAGCTTTGGGGAAGAGGGTGGTCAGTAGTAATGCAAGTCCCCAACGTTTGTGTTGTTCAGCTGGGATTCTTTGCTTTGTATCTTTTCCTCACCCCATGAGATCTGTTTTTCTCTTTTCAGTGTATAAGAGTGTTTTCCCTTCCCTGGCATAGAAATAATATACTCAAACATACTTCAGTACAGGAAATCCTATATCCAGCATGGGGAGGAAAGGCCTTAATCAGTACAAATTCCATTGTGTTTATATCAATCCTGACCCTTGGTGTCATTGGGACAAAGCATTTTAGTCTGGGCCCCAGGCACTGGTTGGTGCTGCCGGTTCACAGCTATGTCACTGCCAGCCCACAAGGCCCATATATGCCAGATTTCTGCTCCTGAAGTTATTTTTTACGGAGATTGCCTGGCCTTTCCATGGGAGGGGCTGAGATAAGGGGCAAGTACGCAGGGAGCTCCTCTTAATTGCAAGCTTTTCCCTTCTTTGGAGGATAGGTTAATCCCCCAGCATTTCCTGAGTATGAAGGGCTTTCATAAGAGAAAAGAGGATAATTCAAGAGAATTTGTGATGTATTTCACAATCCTTATCCGTATTTTCTAGGCCAAGCTGACTGCATCATGACCACGCAATGATGGTCTATAGGGAAGGAGCGCAGTGAGATCCTGGTCCTCTCTGAGGTCTCAAAGGTCCTGTGTGTGAGAGCAAAGGTCCGTGGTGTGAGTGTTTAAATCAGCAGGAAAATTTCCAAGCAGCCTGGCCCATTAGTGGAAGCTTTAAACAGAGGATTGACTCTCCATAAAAAGAGCCCTGTGCAAACAAACATTCCAGGAGCACCCTTCCTTCAGCTTTCAATGTGTTTTTTATCAGGCCTTGAATTAAACCACTGTCCAGTTATTTGAAAGCATGATTTTCAGGAGTCATCCAAAACATAATTAATGACAATGCAATGCATTCCCTGGGAGGGGAAGGAGGGAGTCTCCCTGCTCTATCTTAAAGAGGCAGCTCAGTGGAACTCTCCCATGGGTGTCCCAGCAGCCCGTGCCCAACAGGCTGGACCAGCCTGGGAGGGGGCCTGGGTCCTGTGTCTGACCCTCTGGCTCTCTGCAAGGTGGGAAAAGTGACTGAGGGACATGACTGAGGCACAGGATGAGTGCTGGCTCCACCCTGTCTCCGGCCTGGTGCTGGGAGTGGGGTTGGAGCAGCTCCCTGAGGTGTCCGTGGGCAGCGAGCAAAGACCTCTGCCTTATTTTCCCTTCCTTTCTCCCTCCAGCTCTTTCTTCAGACCAGCAGCTCCCCCGGGCTCCTTCCTGGCTGCAGGCAAAGCAGGATCAGCCTGGCACAGTGCTGCTCTGCTGTGCTCCCTCCTTCCCTGGCTGCTGCCCCTCCATCCCTGTCCTTCCCTGGCTGCTGCCCATCCCTCTCCCTGACCCTGCCGTGGCTCTGGCTGAAACACTTTCTGCAAGCTCCATATCTTGCTGCTTTTTTTGGAGAAAAGGCTGTGGTGCTCTTATTGGGATTGTCCCATGGCTCACCCCAGGAGCTGCCAGGAGCTTTTCTTTGGGAGCAGCCATGTTCCTTTTCCTGCATTCAAGGCATTCCCACATGTGGCATCTGAGGACACTCTTTAACATTTTCAGCTTGTGGATAACAAAGGAAAATAAGTCACTTTACCAGCACTTTTCTGAGTGTTTAATTAAAGCTGTGCATTTATGACAGGAAATGGGAGCCAATATTTGACCTCTGAAGTGTTTATACAATTGATATATCACTTTTTCTTACCTCATCCCGTTTGTGTACAAGATACTCTGTCATTCCGTTCCCAACGCGATGCAACACTTTGTTATACAATAGACATTTAAAATAGCAAACTATTTTTTTAATAGTCAGGGGTATCTGCTGTAATTCTTGGCCTGGGAAATGGGCTGGCCAGAATCTTTAGATGCAGATGGCATCCATTCAGGTACTAGTATTATTGTTATTTTTTGCCAAATAACCACATTAACATTGAGTAGTTTGGCTTGATGCTGAAAAATTCGCTTTTGGAAGTGAATTCGGGTTTTTTTTTTGCCTTCCAAGTCCTGGCACTTGTTACAAGGGCCTTAACATTGGAAGAAATAGATCTGGATGCTCTTCAAAGAACTCTGCTGTGGTTCTGCCGTTTTTAACTTTTTACCTTGCTGTTCTTTCTCCCCACCTCTTCCCAGGGGAACTGAAGGTAAATGATTGATACTCCGTCTCTCCTGCTCACTTTCTTTTTTAAATCTCTTTTGGCTAGACTTCTCCAATGTAGAAATATTTACCAAAAGGAAAATCGCAAGGGTGGGGTAATGGAGAGAAAAAAAAGGAGTCAAGAAATAAAATATAAACATTCAGCAGTCCAGGATGGTGACTTTGTTGGGGAAAGAGGCCGAATTGTTTGTAGAACCTAATGAGATTTAGGATTAGATTTCCTGTATCAGTGGGCAGCCGCTGGGGAAAAGTAAATTCCCTGCACTTAAAACACTTTGCAGGAGAGGCATTTATCTTGTGGTGTTTGCAGATGGCTGTACCTGAGGGGTCCCAGCCTTGGGAGGTGCCTGCCCCCAAAGACATTCCAGTCTACAACAGGCAAAGCAGAAAAAAAGGCTGGGAGAGGAAATAGGAGCATGGAGAAATGGCACGAGGCAAAGGGTAGCTGAAGGTGTTTGCTGGAAATGCTCATAGGTGGGGTGACTTTTGGTCTGCTTACTGTTGTACTGGTGCAGCTTTATGTGCCAGGGTATGTCATGGGAATGTTTTTAGTGCCTGAAAGGTGACATTGCAGGTATACATTTAAATTTTACATTTAAATTTAATATTTACAAAAATACTTTTGTACCTGATAGGCTCTCATTTTTTAGCTCAGATAAAATATGCCAGTTTTATAGTGGTTCTCCTACAGCTTTCTTGTAAGGACTGAAGCATTTTAATCCAGGAACTGACTGGGCATCTCACCTAGTGCAGTTTTCACTTGAATTGTCTTGTGCCACATCCTGACTCTGTAAATTGAGTCCCCACGGAAGGATGGAAGTTGCTCTGTGGGAGCAGGGGACATGGCAGGGCTCTCCTGGCTGCATCCCCACCAGCTTCCACCCAACATCAGGCCAAGGCAGATTTTCCAGATTCCCTGTGAGGCTGAGAAAGGACAACACCCCACAGGACAGAGCTCTGAGTTTTAATCCTTCAAAATTAGACTTTTCCCACCCAGGCAGATGGCTTTGGAGGCTTACCTGAGGCAGCCTGAGCACTGCAATGGAAA
Organism: Edolisoma coerulescens; assembly: GCA_013397115.1. Classification (NCBI taxonomy): domain Eukaryota; kingdom Metazoa; phylum Chordata; class Aves; order Passeriformes; family Campephagidae; genus Edolisoma; species Edolisoma coerulescens. The sequence goes on along the minus strand of VWZW01005333.1, from coordinate 550,511 downwards.
CCAGGTACCTGAGAATTCTCCTTGAAAGGTCATAGACGCCTCATGAGTCACCCCAACTTGTTTTTCTGTAGTTGTACCAATATATGCATTTTTTCCTCTCCTCTTCTAAGCCACGTATCACACTCTTGTGCCTTGAAGTCATTGAAAGTTCTGGTTTTCACATCAAACTATGAAAAAGTCTTGCCAGATCAACTCTGGCAGTTGTCAGCAGCCTAAGGTGCAGGAAATTCTTCCTTTTGGGAGACCTGGCTCAGTGAAATGTCATCTCTGACGTTAAGGTAGATGCAGAAGATCCAGTAGAAGTGGGACAGAGCTTTTAAGCCTGTGGTTATTTCTTGCCAGCTGGAGGTAGGACCTCTTGCTGAGTGCATTCCTGAGGTGTTTAGATCTCTGGCTTGGGAGGGAGGATGGGAGAGGCACTGATGTTTGATTTCTAGGGTGAAGTTCCCTCCTCTCTGCCTCTGCCTGGGCCTTTTAGCCAGCCTCTGTCAGAGAAAATTCCCAGGCTTTCACTTGGAAGGGTCAGTGGAGCCATGTCTCTTTTTCCAACACAACAACTGGAGTTGGAGAAGGATCTGTCTTGCATCATCCATGGGCTAAGGAGGCAGAGATTCACTCTTCAGCCCTGAGGAGCTCTGGGACACCTGAGGTGCAGCTTCTGGGCTAAAGGATGACACCCCACACTTAGCACAGGCCTTGCTAAGAACATCCCATTTTTTAATCCTCAGCAACGTTGTACCAGGCAAATGGGATTCCATTGCACTAAAAATGTCCTCAATGTCTTGTTTGTTTTTTTAAGCCAACCTCTGTTTCCCTCTGTGATACAGATCCCTTTTCCAACAATCCTCCCCCCTGCCAAAATAAAATTCTTCCTGAGACTTAGTAACATTTTTTAATATATACACATAAAACAAATTTCCTTCCCCAACCGTTCGTGTGGTTTTTCAAATCATTAAGGGAGTTTCCTCATTCTGTGATGTCAAGAGTCACCAGATCAAAGCCTTTACTGATATTACAATTAAGTACTCTGCACCATTAAATTCACTTTCCACACTGTAATTTTTATAATAGGTCGGGAAGGAGCTTCATGGTTTGATTTCAGTCCAGCCATGGCGCCAGATTCTGATTTCTCATTAGTTCCTACACCGTGGTTTGTGAAATACTGGAGTTAACAAGGAGCCTGGATGAATATTGGACTGGCACCTGTCCAGCTCAGTGGTGTTCAGTGCACTTGGTGCATATGGGATGTCAGGGAAATGATACAGTCAAGAGAAAGTAGCAGCTTCAAGATAAGGATGAGGTAATCCCTGTTCCTTCTCCCAAAACCCATTCCTGGGTGAACCGAGGTTGTGCAGAGCAGATCCAAGCAGTTGCTTCAGTTCTGCATCCTTGCAGTAGAAATATAACACAGAGATAAACTCAGCCTTAGGGGAGAGAAAGATCAAACTGAAAATGGACCTTGCAGGAAAGACAGAAAGGGAAAGAAAATATGAAGAAAGAAAAGAAAGATCCCTCTTTCTTCCTTGAGGGATAATGGAATAGCTCCCATTGCCTTCCTTGCAGGTGCCTGGAGGGAGTGCAAAGTGCTCTCAAAATGGAAAAGGTCACTGGAATGCCTTAGATTAAAAAAATAAATGTAGGTGTTTGCTTTTCTATGTGGGGAGGAATGAAAGGGAAGAGGCATCCTGTGCTCACCATTCCCAGTAATGGGAATTGCATGATGCAAGCAGCTGGATTCTGGTTCATTGAACTGTGAACCTGCAGGGATGGGGAGTTTTGCTGGCAGTTGGTACCAGCCTGACTGAGAATCAGCATCCAGCCCTGCAAAGGAGAAATCATGGAGAGTTCCCAATCCAGAATGGCAGCGGCATGGCTCCCAGCACAGCACAATGGCTCACTCTGGGTGGGTGTTTCTGGAAAACTCTTGCAGCAAATCTCAGGAAAACTGATCCAAAACAAGCGTTTTCAGGCAAATATTTGGAGATTCATAAGCTACACTCGTGCCTCGAGCCACGGAGCCGCAGCGCTGTGTCCTGCAGGGTAATTTGGAACAGATGACCTTTATTACCTGGGGTTCTGTGCAGACTCAGATCTGGGAGGAAAGGGGGGAAATATTTGACAAGTTGGGAGCCGGGGTAAATTTATACAAGCTGGTCCTAAACCTGCAGCAAATGCCACCACATAATCTAAGACATTCTGCTGAGCCAGGACAAGGACTTGGTTCTGCACCAAAAAGATTTACAGCCCGAGCATGCTGGGTTCAGCTGCAAACTTTGCTCTGAGCTCCAAGTCCTGTATTTGAAAAGAAAAAGTGTTTTCTAATGTGTTTTTCCAGGAAGTTCCTTCCGTGAGCATCCCCATTCCAGATGCAATTTCACGCTGCAGCCAGACAGTTTTAAGGGCTGCTACTGAGTTGGGGTGGTGACAGATGATACCTGTGACAACATCGCTGCAGTGCATGTCCCCTCCCTCCCCACTGCAGTAAAAGGGCCGTGCTGGGATGCAGGTGTGGCTGTAGTGACTGGAATTCCTCCCACTGATGGCTGCTTTGCATTATCACAAAGGGGACAGAGCTGTCATCTATCAGTTTTACAGATTTTTTTTGACTAGGACGTGGACTTGGGAACCTTCCTAATGAAAACACAGTTACAACCCCAGAGCCTCAGACTCTGGGGAACCATCCATCTCCCCTTGAGAGCCAGTTCTGAGCTGAGATTCATTTCCGTGGTGGGCAGAACCCATCCCCAGATCTACACTGCTTTGGCATTGGAAATTTGGTCCCTGCCTGGAAGGAGTTTGAATACCCCTTTGTCATTAGGAGCTTCAGGGACTCTAACTCCTGATATTGCAAATTACATCAGGGTTTTGTTACACACCTGAGTTCATAAGCCAAAAAAGGAGATACAGCCATACCTTAGCTGAGCTACCTTTGGCAGACATAACATGGGTAATAGTCTTCATTCAGTTTTGGTGATACTCCTGGAGACTTAATAATCCAAGCCTAATTTAGCGTGAGCAGCTACTGAGCACAAGACAGAGCTTGTTGGTGGATCCAGGTCGTGCTGACCTGCTGCAGTGGGTGTGAGTAACAGCTCGCACTGTGCTCCAGGAGCACCAGGGAAGCACAGCAGCCTCCAGCTGGGAGGCAGGGGCAAGAGAACATGTGGCATGTGGCACACGCAGGCCTGGCCACTTTTACTGCTCTCCTTTTCAGCCCTCTCTTTCAGCCAGTAAAGCTCAGAGAGAAGAGAAAATGTTGAGGAGCTGTTTGACATTGTGGTCTCCACACTTAGTGCAACACTTTCTCGGGGTTGTTCAGGCAGGATTTCTGCATCCTGAACAGAGCAAGGCTTTAAGGCAAGAGCCTGACAATAAATTTTTCATCTTGTGTCCAAATTTCTGTTTGGCCATAGGCCAAATGCCAAGGTGTGGCTTCGCTGGTTTTGCTGTTCAGCAGCAGCAAATTTTTCTCAAATGCTGAGAACTCTCAGCAGGTTCGTGATCGTATCCAAGATGACCTTCCTGTGGCAGAAAGCAGAAGTGCTGGTTGCTTGAACTCTCTAGAAAGAGGTTTTAGCTGGAATTCTCTGTGTCAGGCTTCACTGCTGCTCTTTGCTTTTGTGGCTTGTTTGGTATCTGATGTGAATTAGAGGCATCTCAGTGCTTGGTTTGAGATGGATGTGGAGATGCAGGGGACAGAGCCTGTCACTGAGCTGCCTCCGTGCAGCCACTCCTGATGGCTCTGGCAGTGCAGCCCCTGGGATCAGTTCTGAGCTGTGCTTCAGGAGCCAGGGGTGATTCAGGGAATGTGTCCCTGCTGCAAGGTGAAAGCTTGAGAGCTTTGGAGTGAGAAGCTGCGCCTCGGGAATGAGCTCAGGAAGATAAACCAAGGGCGGTTCAGGCTGTTCCATTCACGGTACCTCTAAGGAGCTGTAACACATCACAGGCTCAATAACCTCACACTTGCACTTCAAACAAAGAGCCTATTTTTCCTATCTTTTAACAGAAATCCCCTGGAATCTGCAGAACTGCCTTCTATCTTTTTTTTTTTCTTTACACATTCCTGCAAAAAGTAGGATGAAACTCCCTCTGTTTTAGGCAAAATATTTTGCAATTTTCCAATGACCTTGCCAATAAGAAAATGATTCCCCATATATCATGGGAAATGCCTGCTTTCTCACAGGGCTGCAATGTTCAACTATCACCAGTAAAGGATTCTGCTGGCTGCAAGTTTGGCAGGAACACGAAGATCTTCTGGTATGGTACATTACATGAACTATTGACTGGAGAATGCCAAAAGCTTCACCCCATTTTAAATGAGCTCCATTTTTTAAACTAAATCAGCATATGAATCGAATGTGTTTCTTCCAGAAAATGAGAGTCTCAGCCTCTGTCCCGAGTTTACATCATTGCCCTTTTTATCCGAGGAATCAATCTCGAGTTAACGGTTGAATTGCTTCATCATCTCATCAAACACTTGGGTTGAATCCTGCGGTCCAAGGGACGGTCCAGTGACCATTTTGCAACTAAGTGTTAATATTCTCCTGACTAGACATGTCCCTTTCCCTGGCTGGTTGCTGGTATGTGCATGCCAGGAGCTATTCATTATGGATGAAGAATGGTTTGTGGTTAAAGTCCTGGACTGTGTTGTGGGAGATCTGAGTTCAGTCCCAGATTCTTCTTCCATTTCCCTGTGTGACTGTGCTATGAGAGAGTTGTTTAATCTTTCAGTGCCTCAATTCTCCTTTGGTAAAATGGGAATAATCCTGTTTCCTTTCTTCCACCCTTCCCTTTTACAGTGTTTGTTTTCACTGTTGCTTGTTTATCGCATCTGTGGGACACAGCGTACTGTAACAGGAGTGTTAAAACATTATAAAACCAGGAAGGATAATTTAGTTTTTCACCTAATTTTTCACATCCCACTGTTAAATTGAGGAAGATAAGGAAAGCTTGATGGCAGTGCTGTCTGTTTATGTGCTATGACCTACTTGTCCCAGAAAGCAGCATGGCCAAGAAATTGAAACAAGATCTTGTGAAGTGCCATTGCAAATAAATCTGCTCCACTTCCCTTCTGTCAAGGCATCTCACGCTAGGGAAGACCACTGGGAGTCATTAATTGTATAATGGATATACTGGATTCTTTAAAAGGGCTGTTTTCCCAAAGATTAAAGCAATTATGAGCAAAGTGGTTTGAAAAGAAAAAAAAAACACCCTAAAGCAAACAGTGTGGATGATAATGGGGAATGGCTTAAGAAAACTTCAGCAGATGCTGTAGAAGTCACAGTTTTGCAGTTGTGGAAGAGGATTTTGTGAACCAAACACCCCCTTCCCCTCCCTCAGCCCAGCAGAGAAGGGAAATGGAAGTTGCTGTGTGAACATGCATATGGAAACAGGCACTTGCATATATTTGAGTGGAAGAATGGAAATAAAGGAGAAATAGGAAACTGATAATGAGGCTGGGAATTATCAGTATTTATGAGATAAAGACAGCTGATGAAGGAAAATAAGGAAAATCATTAAAAGTTGTTGATGGGGCAGTAGAACTGGCTATAGCAACACAAAATAGAGAGGAAAATGTGCAAGAACAGCAACAAAAATCCCCTGCGAGCTTTCTCTGTGAACATTGTTCCCCATCCATGGAATTAAGGTAGGAGTTTGCCCTTCCCCACGTGCAAGCTCCCTCCTGCAGCTCAGGTTGGGGTCACCATCAAAACGTGCTGGGACTGTGATAAAGACACCTTTCCTTGATTTCAAGTATTTCAAGGTAGGAGCTCAACTTTTAACAAAGGAAATACCAGAGAATAAGGGAGTTGTAACTTGTGAGCTTCTACGGACTCCTTGCAGGTATACTTGGCATTTTCATGGAGGTGCTGACACATGAAAGATGCCATTAATCACTCTAAAATTGAGACTTGGCAGACAGCACTGTGCCACAAGAAGTACCAGCTAAGCTGCAGTTAATGCTAAAGCAGATCTGGAAAATGACCTAAAATCAAAACAACATCAGCATCTCAGTTCAAAGAAAAAAATCATGGAAGCACAGTGGCAATTCCATGTGTTCACCTCCATTGTTCACCTGGACATCAGTTCAACTTGATAGTTTGGGTTGTATAAATAATTTATGTTCATTTAATTTCTTAAGTAAGGATGTGGCTTCTGAATGCCATATCTGTGAATAGCAGAGCCTGGGCTCCTGCCTGAAATTCCTGCCATAAACAAGTGGATACTCCCATTAGAAGTACAACAGCATGAAATGCATTTTCTTGAAAGCAAGATCCAGTCCCCTGATAGTGCAGGGATATAATACAGCCCTTAACCTGAAGAACCTGTGCTTCTGCACGTGATCCTGTTAGTTCTTTTTTGAAAGACAGCACAGAAGTTATAATTAGCTTTTGCAAATATTTTGAAGGAGCAAAGTCTTTCATCCTGTCTGGATGCCTTTGGAGTCACAGCAGCGAAACTACAGAACTTGGGATGGACCTGCAAAGCCAATCCAAGTGTACGTTTAGAAAGGAATTCTTTGCAGCAGCTTGGTGTGATCTAACATCTCTGAAACTGTGTTTACACGGTTCCTTTAATCTGGCAGTGCTGAAGGGAGGTTCCATCCTCCTGCCTGCTGTTCCTCTTCATCCCAGCTCCTCTCCTGTGCTGGCATCACCTTTTTATTGGTTTGGTTGTTGTTCAGCTGGATCAGTTCCCTACTCTGGATCACAGCTCAGCCCAGGACTGTGGTGCTGGCAACATGGCAGGCAGCAAAGCAAGCAGGGATGGGGAAGACACAGTGCCAGCAGTGACTTATGCTGGAATTAATGACCCTGCAATTGCATCCTGGTGTTTTCTACAACTTTTCTCCACCCCTTTTGTAAAGGTTGAAAATAGGATGGAAGGCGGAGAGCAAAAAGGTTGTGTACAGAGTTTAGTGGGGGTACTGTATTTACCAGTCCCAGTGACAGAAGGTGTTTAATGCACAGGTTAGGACTCGTGTGCTGTGGCCAGCTGAGGGTTGGGGCAGCCCAAACCACACTTGAATTTTGATCTCTTCTGTTCCTGTTGAATTTGAAAAAGCAATAATCAATAGGCAATTTTTATGTTGAGATCTTGTTCTCCAGACCCTCCAAACGCTCACTTCAAGCAGCCTTTCAGAGCTGGAGAAGTGCCTGTCTCAGAGAGCTGTTTTACCTTTCTGTAGGGCTCTAATTCCATTCCAGGGCTCCCAGACTGGAGTGCAGTCATAGCTCACACCCTTATGCAGAAGCCATCAAAAAAGGAAAATAATTTAAGGCTTAAATTGTACATCAATTGATAACCCATCAACCTCTTCCTCTTGCTTCCATCCAGAGTGTCCACATCTCAAAGAGATGCTCTGTGCCTGTGTGTGCACAAATTGTGTCTTTGCATTTTGGTGGATTTAATTTATTCTTGGATCCATTTCACCTGGGTGTGAATGTGTGCAGACAGATGCTCAGCACCCAGGGATGTGCTTGTTTTCTCTTACATCCAAACATGAGCTGCCCTAAAAGGTTATTTTTCTGCAAAGTCAAGTGCTTGGCTGTCCAGAACGGTCACAGTTCACCTTCAGCTGACCCCCTGGCACATGTATTGTGTTATCTGTCTTTAATGACAGGTTACCAGGGGGGTTATTCCTTTGTTTTAACCCTTTTCCTCTGAAGTTGCTGAACCATTTGGTTAGGAAAAAAAAAACCAACCCAGTACTTAGCACGGAAAGCTTCAGCAGGAATGGTTGGTTTGGCAGGGTGACAGGAAATTGTAAAAAGGGTTTCTTTTTGGCAAACTTGGGCAATCTTGATAAAAAGAAGGGTTGCAATCTGCATGTGAGCTAATAGCTCCAACACAATTGTTCATTCCCAAATAAAAGCAAGGCAGGGACCACTATTTATTCAATAAACAGGATACATTTGATTAACCAGAGAAACAATTTGGCAGAACCGTGATTTATGTAAAAAGTTATTGAAAGCACAACTAAATTTAAATTAAAAAGAACACATCATCACCATGGTTAATATTTTTCTGTAGCCTAGTTTTGAAAACCATTAGTAGTAATAAGCTTTCCTCCCATAAAATTTCTGCCATTTTAATTTCCAATTAGAACTTGCAAAAGATATATACGTGGCAGTAAAAGTAAAGAAATTAAGTCTCAGCCCATGCTGCAGCCTGACACAATGATGCCCCAATGCTCATAAATCAGTTTCTGTTTGTTGTGAACCTCTTAAATCCACACTGGTTAGAGGTGTAGAGGTATTTGTCTCCCGTGAAAACATTCTCCCACACCCTTTGTAATTAAAAGTAATCTTAAATTTCATCTAGTTCCATGAGAAAGAGCTTTCATACAGTAATTTGAGTTGGACTCCAGAACGATGGAATGTGAGTTGAAAGCTTAATGAATTTACTCTATAAATCTTATTCTCTGTTTTTCTTGTCAGTTGTATCAGGGCATTACACATATTTTTCCTTACATTGCTAGCTGGGGAATTTTTTTAAGAGAACCTCAGTGCATGTTTTTGTGTGGAGCCGCGTCTGCTGAAGTTGGGTTTATTAATCCTGTAGCATGATTGCTGCTTTTGGGGATCAGGGCTGGATGCCATTCTTCCCGTGAAACAAGACTGGGAAAGCTCCTCTTGGTTAAGTGATTTCATGAGTGTTGTTTTAGTTTATTGGCTCTGTAGCCTGATAGCACAGCAGAGCGTTGGTTGTGCTTTCAGCTGAGTTATTTATCCAGTGGGATTTACTGAGAGCAGGCCTTGAGCTCTTCCAGCTTCTAGAAAAGGCTTGAGAATGGAAACCTGCTAAGAAGGAGTTGCTGGATATTCTTATTTTTTTGCAGTGCAGCTGCTCCTGGAAATCAGGATGTGACCTCAGTTGTGCTGCCAGGTGAGGAATGGTTCCTGCTCAGGACAAAATGTACCCAGAGCTACAAGCACAGGGCTCTGTTTTACAAGGGATGGAGGGACAGGACCCAGGGATTGGTTTCCCACTGCCAGAGGGCAGGTTTCGGTGGGATATTGGGAAGGAATTCCCCCTTGCAAGGGTGGTGAGGCCCTGGAACAATGTGCCCAGAGAAGCTGTGGCTGCCCCATCCCTGGAACTGTCCAAGGCCAGCTTGGATGGGGCTTGGAGCAACCTGGGATAATGGGAGATGACCCTGCCCATGGCAGGGGGTGGGATGAGCTGAGCTTAAAGGTCCCGTCCAACCCAAGCCACTCTGGGATTCTGGGATTCTTTACTGCTCAGACTTGCCATGTGCTTTTCTTTGAGGTCTTCATTATTGCTCTTGAAGTTGCCCCTATGTGTGTTTCCCTCCAGGTGTACTGGAATTGGTATTAAAATGAATAAAGGAACAGCAGGAATGATGACAGGATGGAGAGGGGAAGGGGAGCAGAGGGGTGAGGACAAGGAGAAGGTGGGAAAGATTGCCAAAGGAGTTTGGCAATTAGGCCTTTAGAGTGACCTCACCATTCTCCCACGCAGAACAATTTTCTGAAACAAGACAGATTTATAAGGATTATGGGAAAGTTTATTTTGCACTACCTACTGCATTTTGTACTATGTATGTATATAAACAGAGCTGAGAGTTCCTTAAACATCTTTACAGAACATGATTCAGCAGTGGCCAGAAAGATTAAAAGTAATCAGGAGGACTTTGTGTAAATAAAAGAAAATTTTAAAAGAAAAGGAGATGAGCAGGGGAAAGCCAGAGGGGGAAGGAGTGAATGCTGCTCTCTGTTACCCCATGTGTTACAGGGAATACAGATGAGTTAAAATCCTCTCTGTGGGAGAACTGGAAAGTGGATGAAGGACAGATCTGAGATTTTCTGTTACCAGAAGCTCCTTTTCTGGTGGTATCTGCAGGAGCGTGGAGTGAGGGTAAAAATTCACCTTTCTGGTCTGGCAGCAGCACAAACCATTTGTACCAGCACAGGTACCTCATATTAAGTTACAGAGAGAAGTTGAAGTTGAGCTTTCCATACCCTCAGCTGCTTCTTGAGTTTTTCAGGATGGAAATATGAAACATTAATTAATAATACATTGAATCCCCACATGCTGCTGGCTAAAGCAAATAGAAGTGGCTCTTCTATGTTGACAGCTTACAGGAGGAACTCTGAGCTTTGCATTTTTTAATAATAAAAAATGATCATAAATGATCAAAAAGAAACATCAAAATACACAATCATAAAGGGCAATTGTGTGGTTAAACAGAGAGAGTCCCTGTTTTGTGTTGGCCTTTTGTGGGAGTGCTCTTGCTCCTTCAGCTCCCTGCTCTGAAGGAGGCACAGCATGGATCAACAGCTTTATTTTCCTCCTCCATCTTTCAGTTTGGAAGACCACAGTCTGTCACCTGTCAACAGTATCTTTATTATATTGGAGAAGCCAGGGGGAAAAAACATGCCTTGAGGTGTTTCCATATCAGCAGACGTCGCAGTGTGGTCTTTGTAGCCAAAAATATGTTGAAATATCACAGGTTTTACTTACTGCTGCTTTCCCTGTTCCATGTACAGCAACCTGCCTTCAGATGGAAGCAGCCTGTGGCTGGGATGATCTCCCTGTGCCTCACATCCCAGCTGTGCCTCTTCCTGGCTCACAGGCTCAGTGCAGGACTGGTGACAGAGTCACCATCCTTGAAGTGTTCAAAAACCCAGCAGATGTGGCCCTTTGGAATATGGTTTAGTGGGAACGAGGATGTTGGTCAAAGGTTGGACTTGAATTATCTTGGAGGTCTTTTCCAGCCTTAATGATTCTATGACTCCTCAGGTTTAGATTTCTGTAGAGTTTCCCTCCACAAATAAAATGAGGCCAGTGGTGGAAGGTGGGAGCTCACCTGCTCTGGCAGGAAGTTCTTCCAGCTGTTTTTGCCACATCCAGTCCATCAGTGCAGCTGAATCTGGCTGTGTGGTATCCCAGATTGCTGGTACTAGAAAAAATGGGATGTATTTTGGGTTTGCAGGCAGGAACTTTACCAACTAACTGATTTTTTGGAACCTGAAAACTCCTGTACCCCAAATGTATAAAAATGGAATTGAGGAGCATGACCATGGAGATCAGCAGCCAGGAGAGCTGCTTCTCCATGCAAAACTGACTGTCACAAATGCTCTGTTGCTTTTTCCCAGGTGTTTTGCTCTGACAAGCTAAATTCTCCTGCTTTTTTGTCAAAAAAAAGGGTGGAAAACTGCAGTAAGGTTCTGGTGAGAGCGGCCAACCCAATTCACGGATTAAAGTCCACTGGGATGGCCAGCAGTTCCCTCTATCCCATAAACAACTTCAGGAACACTCAGTCCAACCCCCCACTATTTAGGGTTTTTTTGGTAAAAAAAAAGAAAGCAGCAAATTGTGATGATTAACGTGGACGTCACAGGGAAAGCAATGGGTATAAAGGCCTCTTCATTTTTGACAGGTGCATTGTGCATTCTGGGCTCCCAGCCAAGGCACATTGTCATCAAATGTTAATCAAATCTGCAAATAATATACAAAGTATTAAATTGTGCTTATTCTTAGAGTAATTTGAGACATAAATTTATCAAGCTGTGCTATACGTTAAGGTCCCTTAAAATGAAGAAAATCAGGACTATGAGGCAGATAAAGAGATTGTGACAACAAAGGGCTTTCAGTGAGCCCTGGCTCAGGGGAATGAAGCATTTAAAACCTCTCGGTATTTTCGTTCAGAAAATGTTCTGATGTAAACAAGTAAATCCACAAGTAAAGAGAAGCAGGCTGGGATGAAAACTTGTGAAATCTCTCTACAGCTGCACTCTTAAAATAGTAATTTCTCGGTTTTCTGCACGTGGCTGTCCCCTTCCTCACCAGGACTGCGGCTGCAGGTCCCACCCCCCAGCAGTTATTCTGCACCTGAGAAAAGCACGTGTGTTAGAATAAGAAACTCAGTTTTCAGGCTGGAGGACTTTCTGCAGCTGTGTTTTGTGTGCTTTTGGCTGCTCACCTTGCTTCCTGCCAGGATCCTGGTGCAGTGCTTTGGGATGCTCCTAATCTTCCCCTTTCGAACTCAGATCTGTGGTTTCCCCAAGGTCTGTGTCTGAGTGAGGGCATTCAGAAAGTTACTGAATCTTCTGACTTTGGAAACTCTGCTTTAGTAAGTTAATTATTGCTTAAATTAAGTGTTCTTTAATATGCAATTAAGAAATAGTCAGAATTAAACATAGAGTAAAAATGAAGTGCGGAGTGTGAAGATGCTATAGACCAGCCTGCCAGCCACAGCAGGCCTTTCTTACTGACCCAGGGTCTGTGCTGCTCTCCCCAAGCCTCCCAACACAAGGATTTTCAATAGTATTTCCTTTCCCTGGCAGAATCCTTCCCATGTTTTTGCTCTAAGCCTACCCAGAAGGGATTTTCCTGGAGTAAGCTTCTTTCCCCCTGCTGCCAGTGGGATAATAGTGTAACTGTGTAAATGCAGGTGAGAACCAAACCCTCACACAGGAAGTCTGCAGCGAGGCCATCAGCACTCTAATGAGTCATTTCTTTTCTCTGGTGGGTTTTGTTGTCCTGTTTATATCCAGCAGGGAAATAGAGAGGGGCTGGCAAAGCCCTGAGCCCTGCTCCTGCCTCTGCAGCGCTGTCCTCCCTCCCACCTTCCCCTGCCGGCATCTCCTGCCACGTTAAACACAGGGCAGCTCTCCCAGCCTCGTCTGTACTCAAGAATGTAATTGCTTCGCTGCCTATCCCCTTAGCAAAGCAGAAATGCAGCAACCCAAACTCTTCCTCCTCAAGAATGTGCCTTGCCAATGGCCTTTGTCAGGGCCAGGTTGTTATCAGGGTAATGCCTGGTGTTTACTTTTCAATGCCAGTAAATAAATCTCAGTCCTGCTTGACCCTTCGCTCTCTGGCCTCCCCCGAGCTGAAAACAAAAATGCTGTTCTGGATACAATCAACCAGTTTGGTTCAAGTCCTGCTTTTCAGGATCTGAGTCTGAAACTGGTGGTCTCTGAGTCTCTTAATGCCATTAAAGCTCAGATTTCAAAGATGTGTGCCTTGGAGCTTTTGGGTTTGATTTAAAGATAAGCCACTCAAGCTATGTTGATCAAGGGAGTGTCTTTATGTGAATTTTCCTTTTCAAATAAATCCAGGCCAAGATTTATCGGATTCTTCTAAAGGCATTTTTTACTGGAAGACATTCCTGCCTGCTTCCAGCTCGTCTTTTTTCTTCCTTTAGGGAAGGATCCTGAACTGGCCCTTTCCTTTCTCGCAACACCAGGAGTTCCAACTGAATTTTAGGCAGTCCATAAAATCGTGACATGTCCTCGTATGCTGGGGCTCTGTGTGATTTGTGAAGCTTCCGTGACCATTCCTCACTTTCCTATTCCTTTTTTTAAAATTCTATTAAAATTTATGAGAGTCTTTCCACATCCAGCAAAGCAGTGGAAATAGCCAGGAAAGTGAGACCTGGTGGGAATTAAAGGCTTCTCATCCACCAGCACAATGGGAGTCAGTGGAGCTGTCTCACCAAAATGCCACAAGTGATGCTTGTCCTCCATTTGCATATAGAGTGTCACCTCTGAGCACCTGCAAGTCACCCCTGACTGAGCTGGTTTGAGCAGCCGCAGACTTGAAAAATTCTGCAGGAATGACCTGAGCGTGTGAAACATCTCAGACATTTATTTTCACTTTTTTATAACATGTACTGTTTACATTTCCTAGTTATTTTGACTCTTCTCCACAAATTTCTACAAAATCAAATTCAGGGCTTTCAGAATAGCAACAGATTCTGCTATTTTGGTAGAAATGGTGCTTCTTTGTAAATATTTTAGAGATTCTCTTCATATTTGTAAAATATATTCCAAATATAGGTGGTAACATGGGCAGTGGAAAGAATTCTGAAGAATTGCTGGATCTGAGGGCTGTTGTCATATGGACAGGCATGAATCTGTTTCCTTTTCTCATTATTCACCCAAGACTTTTTTTCCTTTTCCCTGTTTTTGCTCTTAGTTGGGTTTATGCTGCTGGTTTGCATTTTGTCATGTTTAAAACAATTCATAAATCCGCACAAGGGCAATTTCCTTCACAGAGAGTTCTGAGTGTTTTATATATTTTGTACGTATTTCATAGCTACAAATTGGACAACCAAAACCCCTCCTTATGCTGTTTCCCCTCACTTTGCACGTTGGCTGGAAGAACTGGGCCAAACCCCAGGACTGGGCAGTTTGGGCTGAATTGTGGGGATTTCTGGCAGAAGAGCTGGTGTCCACATTTGGTGATCCAAGGGCTCCTCTCCAGGGCTGGGACTTCTGGAGGGGCAGAGAGGTGAGGTCTGGGTCTCCCCAGGTGGAGTCCCCGGCTGCCCATTACCCCTTTGCCAGTGCTCTGAATCCTCAGTGTGGTTACCCTGACAGCTGTCCACACACCCCTGATCTTTTCTAGGAGAACAGAGCATATGAGACAAATCTCAGGTTAAAAACAGAAGAGCAAAATCTGCAGCATCCATCAGGAACAAATAAAACTATCAGGGCCTCTTTGCTTTACAAATATCTTCAGAAGTCCCAACCCAAGCGCCATTCTCTCCCTATTCCATGAAGTTTTCAGATGTCAACTCTGTTGATTAAAATGGTTCCATTTGGTTTTTATCCCTCCCTGCCTTCTGTGCTCACTTTGGTTTAGCTCTGCCCCTACAGAAGTCCTGCCGATAGGAATCCCACCCAAAATCATTCTGTTTGCAGGGCTGTATCTGGTAAAAAACCTAATTTAGCAGTTTAAATATTTGGAAGGAGCACAGCATCCTAAGGCCAGCTGGAGTGTGGGGAGGGAGAAGCAGCGGCTCCATTCGGGAGGGAGAAGCGGGAGGCCGGGATCTGGGGGAGGGCGAGGGTCTGTGGGAGCAGCCTGGAGAGATCCTGTAACCTGAGCCCGGCCGTTTCGGAGCTCAGTGCAGCGGCTCTTTCGGGGAGCACTCCGAGTGCAGCACATGGCACGGGCGTGCCCAGAGGTACCGACTGCCCGTCCCAAAGCTGTTCCCTGCTGGATAACACAGCCCTGCAAGGCCTTGTAACAGGAATAGTGTGTTTCTGAGCAGCAGGGATACTTTTGCCTCCTCCTGTTTTGAATCCTTCCCCTATAGATATATATCCTTCCCCTATGGATATATACATTACTGTGTGGGTTAGCAAACCGGAGCCCTTGCTGGTCCCTCATGCCCGTGTCCATGTGCCCATCAGGTGCCAGTGACATGGGCCAAAGCTACCTGTCCCCCTCAGCGTGTGCCATGCGTTCCCTGTTCCTGGCAGGTTTTGTTCTATTCCTCCCCACTCCCTTGCCTGGTGACCACAGGGTGAGCTCAGGTGGTCACTGACAGCCTGTTCTCCAAAAAGAGCAAGAAGAGTTTTGCTCATAACCAGGCCTCTGACCAAATGGGAGGAAAGATGGAAATACCGAGAGAAAACTCTGTGATTTGTGACCTTTCAGTGGAAAATATTTTTTAAATAAGCCATAAACACTTCATTTCTGTAGCAGTGGAATTGGTTTCAGGCTGAGATGGTTTCTGCAAAAGAGATTTTGGTTACAACCAGGTAATAAGGGGCACTCCAGGTAGACATTTCCAGAAGGAATCTCTTCCCCCTGAAGCTCCTGTCAGAGGAAATGCTGCTTTGTGCCTGTTGTGGAAGCTGGGGGAGCAGGGGATGGGGTTGCAGAGCACGGAGAGCAGCGTGGGCAGTCGCCTTTTCCTGGGGCCAGGGAAGGACAGTGATACCCGGGGTGATAGAGGCTTTCCCAGCCCTAAACCCCAGATAAACATCCAGCTTGATCTCATCCCCTTTCCCTTCTGTCTGCTTCCAGCCCCTAGACCTTCACCCAGCCGCAAATGAGATGCTGTTTTCTAGAATGATATCTGATTTTGGGGTAAGATTTCTGAGCAATAGTGCAGCTACCTTTCATGAGAAGTCGTTCCAGTATGTCATTACCCTCACAGCTACGAGATTACATCTTAATACAAGGTTGAATATGTCTAGTTGCAAGTTCCAGTCATTAGATCTCATTAAGCAAGGTTGAAAAGTCCCCCACTATCAGATCCCTTTTTGAAGTTCCTCTGTGTAGTAATAAAATAAAATATCTTAATTTTTGGGAGACAGTCTTTGGAGAGAGGCCTAAGCATAGCACTGAGCATAATAAAATGAAGTTTAAATTGGCAGAGAAACCGAAAAAAAAAAAAGCCAACAAACCACCAACCACCCAAACTCAACCCCGAAGCCCATCCCTTCCCTTCCCTCCAAGAACTTTAAGGAACTGAATTAAAAATGAAAGCTGGGAAATTTCAGGTTTGTGGTTGCACCCACCCACCTGGGCTGTCTGTGCTGCAGCTGCAGGAGATACCGAGAGGTCGCCCGAGAGGTGGGTTTTAAATTTACCAAATAAAGCTGCAGCTCTCTTATCTCACATGCCATGTGCCCTGAGTTATACTGAAGAGAGCGTTACCTTGGTTTGTGGGTTTCAGCTACACGGCTAATGTTAATTTAAAATAGATCTCTGTGGTTTCATAGTTCTCCATTTGCGGTGTGGTTATCTGAAAAACACAGTTCTGTCTCTTCAGGAAGACAGAGAATGGGAAAACAAAGACTGTGCTGAAAACACTGTGCTGAAAGAGCTGCTGCCTTTAGACAACTCACAGAGCTCCAGGCCAGCTCACCGTGGGTTTAATGCTCCCCTCATCCCTCCCAGCCAGAGCAGGGGTCCTTCACTCCAGTCCCCCAGTTGGATTCCAGCTCAGATAATTACCCTCTGCCCACTGAAACTTCTTCCTGCAGTTTCAACTGAATGTTATTTTTTGCTTCCTCCTTTGAAAAGAAACCCATTGTTAGCATAATTGACACCAAGGTGGCAGCAGTGGTAGGGAGAGGGATCCGGGCATCTAGGAGAAGGTGTTATTTAATGTAATTAACTGGAGCATGGATCTGCTGTCTCCCTCTCTGGATTCAGCTCCCAGCTCAGTCAGACCCAGGCTCTGCTCCTCATTTTAAAGCTGGTTCTTCAGGTACTGGAGCAGTTTTTCATCCGTACAGGTCTGATCCTGTATTGTGCTAAGCAGCCTCAACTCTCAC
Organism: Edolisoma coerulescens; assembly: GCA_013397115.1. Taxonomy (NCBI): domain Eukaryota; kingdom Metazoa; phylum Chordata; class Aves; order Passeriformes; family Campephagidae; genus Edolisoma; species Edolisoma coerulescens. Next base: position 533,460 of record VWZW01005333.1, on the reverse strand, counting down.
TGAAGGGAATGAGAACAGAGGTAACTCAGCATCTCCCAGAAGGAGGGATTTGAATGCAAGATGAATTGAGGGTATGGTTTTGGGATCAACATTTGATTCATGACTCTGGGGTTAAGGGCTTAAAACAATTCTGCTATGAGCAGGCTTAGAGCGTTGCTACCTTAGAGCTAAATGTTGAAAACATGCCTTACAGCAGGGATCCACCATCATCAGAGTCTGTCTAAGGGCTGACCACAAGTGGAAGCTGTCTGGAATAACTCCTCAATAACAGCCCCTGCACAGACAATAATTCCAAATGGAGTCGTGCTGGACCAGCAGCACTTCTCTGCTTCCCTCCTCATCCCTCTGATTCCCAGAGTAAACCCCAAGTGGCTCATTCACCCTTTTGGGTTTCATTTCTCTTTCCATCCCGTACCACCGGGGCTGTGTTTCATCTGCAGGATTTCACCTGTGGCTGGATTTCACCAGCACCAGAGCAACCGGAGCGACCAAATCCTGCCAGTATTTACACAAACTATGCTAAATCCTCAGAAAGACTGTTTTACTTTCCATCATTTCCTCTAAATAACTTTAAGTGTCTCATTTAGTTCAAGCCTCTGATTTATATCAGAGGCTGAGAGTGGCTGTTTGTAATTGATTTGTCCATCTGGAGTGACATTACTGCTACACCAGTGGAACGTCCCTCCTGATGACCAGGCTCACCTAAGAGTCAGTGACAGTGATATGAGAAACAACAATAACATCCTGACTCAAACTGTGACCTAAAACCTAGTATTTATAGGATATTTTTATAAATACATTTCATTTCTACTAAACCCTGGTATTGCTAGCAGGATCTGCAGAGAAGGATCCTCAGGAGATGCCACCCACAGATCTGCATGGGGTGAGCAAACCCCAGAGGGGGGAGGAGGTTCTGTTTTGATATCCAGCCAAGAGTTGCTCTAGAAACAAGGCTAATAACAGTCTGCTGGGGATGGGCTTTTACTTGTGATGTCTTCGGTTCACCCTGGCATTTCATGCAGAACCAGGAAATGGAGAAAGGTGCATCCAACATCAAACAGCTTTCAAGTAGGCATTTTTGCCTAATATCCTAAGGAAATGAGCCTTGTGTGATCGCACTGCCTCTGGGGGTGTATGTGTGTGTCTAATAGCTTTTGAATTCACTGGCCAATTCCAACCAGATTTAGCAAAAGGGTGAAGATCTCAAAGAGGGATCTGTTCCTACAAGCTGGGGGAAAACAGGTGGCAGGGGAATGAATGGGAGAGCCCCTGTTAGCACCTCGGTGAGGGAGGAGGCCGAGCTCACCTTCCATTAAGCATCAGAGATTCACATGGGGAAAAGAGATGAAGAAAGATTGGGAATCAGACAAGTGGGAAACGAGCCTGTGTTAGTTTTGCTCATCACGGATGTGCTCCGTGAAATCCCAGCACTGATCAGTTGTATTTGCTGCACTGTGCATTTTCCAGGAGCTCTGTGGAGCTGGATCACAGGATTCCCGTTTGGCCAACACCTCCCTGGGAGATGTTGGCTGCTTTGAGAGGGCTGAACTCCTGTGGGGAGCCTACAAATGCCCAAACCCTGAGCTGGATAAGAATGGATTTCATGTGAGATTCCCCAAAGAACCTTCTGGGACAGCAAAGTTGGTTATCCAAGGCTTTAAATAATATGATCAGTTTTTAGTCCTTGCTTTGCTGCCTCCAGGGAGATGCAGCCCCTAACCACAGGAGAACATATGGCATTTTAAAGGGCCCAAAGGCTTTTTGAATTATGTTTATAGGGACCAAACTCTTTGAACACAAATGTTTGATTCTAATAATCTGTCTGGCAGTGTCACTAATAAAGATTTATATGCCAAGTTTATCAGGGACGCCTAAGCTATTGCTCTTCCCGTAGGGAAAATGCTGTGGAACAGAAATCTGCTGGACTAAAATTGAGAGGTACTTGCTGCTGGGATTTACCATCCAACAGAAAAAGGTCCTAGGAACTCTTTATTACTTCGTGGGTGACCAGCTTTTGCAGTTTGTTTTGTAGATGGAGCCCAGCACCAGGTTCAGGCATGTCCAAGAAGGAAGGAAGGCTTGGAGGGCGTATTTGAAATGTCAAGGAATGGGTAGGAAATACTCAGATATTTCCTGGTAGACTCTGTACCCTCTTAGAGCAGAGTTCCTTCACACAGGCTCAGCATGAAATAAAACCGTATAATGATAAAATATCCCCATTCCCAGGCTGTTTGGTTGTGTTGGGAAGAGCAGTTTCAGTCAATAGTGCAGTGGTTCAGCACTTTGGTTAAAGGCCTTTGGGCACCAAAGTGTAAAGCCCTGGGTTAAAAATGTGAGTGTTGGCAAAGTGACTGGCAAATGGAGTTTGCAATTTTCTGGCTTAACTCATCCAGCTGCTCTCCTGAGAACTGCTTTAATGAGCTTCCCTGACTCACTGCCACAATGGGCAGATTTCAGAACCTGCCACTTCCTTAGAGGGAAAATATTTGCTACAGAATATTAGATTGGCCCATTTTGATTCAACTTTCAGCAACTCCTGTGCTGAAATCACAGACGTGTTTTCAGCTGGAGAGTTCACTTCCTCATGGTCCTGCGAGTACACACGGGGACACATTGGGCTCCATTCATTGCTGTGGCAGCCACTTCTTCTTTTTTTTTTTTTAAATGAGAAGTTAAATACCAAAAATGATGGTTGTGACATAGTGGGTGGGATTCCCACAGGGAAAATGTAGCAGGCAGGTTGGATTTCTCCTTGGATTCCTAACAGATATGGCATTCACACTTGTTAGAGTTTGAAAATTAATTCTGAGTAATGTCCACGGGGCTGCACAATCCACAGTCAGTTCAGTGGCCACATATGAGGAAGGAATTTTGCAGAGCTCCGAGCCTGTGATCCCCAACCTTCAGCTGCAAAGCAGTTTGGTCTAGATATGCAAAACACTTGGATGCATAATTAATGCTAATTATCTTTATATGGTCACATTTCTATCAAAACAGTTTAATGCTAAGTGTACATGGCAATTCTTACCAGGATTAAGCCCTGATGTGCAAGACCCTGGAGGTGGTGCCTCATTTCCTTCGGTAGCTCATGTTGTCAGACTCCTCACATTTTATAATTACTGAGCCTTGGCAGAGTTAATTCACAGCAAGGGGTAAAGTCCTGGTTCTGTTTGGGTCAATGAATGAGCAACCTGGTCTAGTGGGAGGTGTCCCTGCCTTGGAGAGGGGGGTGGAATGAGATGAGCTTTAAGGTCCATTCCAACCCAAACCATTCTGATTCCATGATTTTCCTTCACCCTAAACAAAAGCTAACCAGGGGAATAGCATCTGCCAGGGGATGCTTTTCACAAGGATACTGCAATTGGCTGAGAAATAAAATAAATAGCCTCATAGGCAAAAATGCAAAGTTGTCTCAGTACTGCTCTCCACGTCTGTAAAAAAATGCCGCAACTGTTTTCTGTCGAATGTGTTTAACACCTATGGATGAGCAGTTTCCATCTATTGGCCTCTTTTCTATTTCCAACATTCAAATAATTCTAATAAGGCAGCTGAATGCAAAAAAGAAACCAAGGAAAAAAAGAAAACTAGTCATAGGAATATAGGAAGTGATTAAGTTGGCAGTTAGGTGTAATAGAAACAATGCCAGTTTTATTAAATGCCTTCCCAATAAGAAAACCCTTTTTTGGGGTGTTTCAGCTCTCTGTAATAGGCCAGAGTAATCCCTCACCCTACAAACTCATTTGAAAAAAATTCCTACCTCTGTATAAAACAGTTTATTCCCGCTCCTCCAGGATACAAGGGTGGAGCGTGCAGAGAAAGAACATCTATAAATCACATCTTTGATGCCAGATGAATGAGATGTGAGCTATGAATCATGTGGAAGGATGAGCAGGCTCTGCCTTCCATTATCACAACTAACCAACATCTTTGTTTGCATTAACTGTTCTCATTCCATTAACACATTTTAAATTAAAAAGTGCTACATCTGAAAATATCACACTTTGAGGTTTCTTTGAAATACTTGTTATAACAGGCACTCGAGGAGAAACCCAAAGGCTGGGCATTTTGTGTTCAGGCATTGATGTTAGGATGAAATTCAGTCTCTTGGGGTCTGGAGTATCCCTTGGTTGGGAATGAGTGGTTGAGGGAAGGGTAAAGTAAGTAAATACTTCATCTCTTTCATTTTTCATCCAGGCATGCTTGGAATCCTTCCTCATCAATAGAGGTTTTGCTGGATGCTGGCAATGCCCCTCAGGCAATGCACAAGATTAATAGGACTCCCTATCTAATTACAGGTTTACTGACGGATATTACTGAGGCCCCAGCAATGCGAGTTCCTTACATTGCACTTTTCCCCCTGTCTAGAGCTCACAGAAAGAAAAAGAGGCAGAAAACCAAGTGTACTAAGGAAACAAGGCATGACTCAAACCCTGCATCTGCTGTAGGAGTGAGCATTTTGCTCCTAAAGCACCACAAGTGTAGAGGTAACTTGGTTTTAAACAACCATCCAGGTTTGTGTGAGAACTGGATTTTTTGTAGGCTGGAGATAATAGTAGGGTGGAACAAAAGGAGTTTTCTTTGGCAGTTTGTGCATAGTGGCAAATAACTCTTACCAGATAATGCCCACTCAGGGATGCTCATGGGCAGAATTTCACCCATTGCTTTAGCTGGTGCTTTTCTTGTTTTCCTTAAGAGCTGGGTAAAAGCTTCAGGAATTAAACACAAAACCAAACATCTCCTAAACTTACCCATAAACAAAACAAAGCAGCCCCTTCCCCCTTTCAGATGTCAAAATTAGAGGTAGGAAAATGCCATCTCTGTTCAGATTTGCAGCCATGGCAGATTCTGGTGATTAAAGCATGAGATTTAATGGGATTTTGAGTCCTGAATGCAAAGATGGAAATAGAAAAGGGGAAAATAGCAATAGAAGTAGAAAATAGAATACAGAGGTTTATTATGCTCTGACATTTCCATCCCTAAAGGGTTATGATCCCACAGGTTTATTATCTCCTTAATGCACAGGCAGTTTTGGGATGGCTGTTGTTGTGGGGGATGTATTTCCCTTCTAGGTACATGTTGGAAATTTAAATCCTTTCAGCCAACTATCAAGTCTCTGTAGGTGGTTTTCTTTCTAGGAAACAGCTTTTTTCTGACAACATGACATGAAACAGTGACTTAAGACTCCTTCCCACATTAAAAGGGTCCTAGAGGAACTTCTAATTGTTGCGGAAATACCGATTTAAGGTTCCAGGATAATTTTCGTGGACTGGTTTCATGGAATTAATTTTCATTTTACATCTTTTCTTGCATAATTAATTGGGTTGAGGCAATTAGTGGAATTTATTGCTGTCTCCTGCTCTGCTGGGAAGGGTCTCCACGAGGCTGTGACAGGGACCCTGCCCAGGACCCTCCCAGCTCGGGGCTCCGCGTGGCTCTCCCGGCTCCGCTGCTCCAGTCGCCGCCCAAGGAGAGCTTGGAGCGCAGCAAAGCCTCGCTCCACTGGACTTCTCACTTACTCTTTTCCTCCCCTTTCTGTGTGTTGTCTTCTAATAATCCCTTCTCTCTGAATTCATCGCCTGCAGTGCAGACATTAGATAAATAAAGCTCGCGTGGGCCCCGAGCCAGCTGGGATTGCATAAATACCCTGAGCTCTGGAGCACGGAGCCTTTGCTTGCTGAGACAGTGGCAGTGCTGCCTGTTACTGGTGTGGGGTTTCCTGACAACTGGAGGAGACTGGAACGGGCCGGGCAGGAGGAGGGAGGGGGTGGTGGACACTGTGGGGGTGTTCCTATTTGACTCCATGTCAGCCTTTCCAACAGCTAAAATTCCCTCCTCCCCAGTTCCATCTGTGCCTCTCTGAGGGGGATGCAGAGTGGCACTAATTTCCAGTTTCTATAAAATAGAAGTGGAAGGTCTCAGGAGGTAACCCACAGCCCAAAAGCTCTGTCCTCTCCTTCCTAGGGATACTCAGGACACGGCTTGTAGAGGCCCATCAGCAGCTGTGGGATTTAAATGGGGCAAGAACAAAAGAGTGAAGGGGAGAATTGCACTGCCTGACACCACAGCCTGTAGCTGTCTGGGCTAAAGATGGGAAACCTGTTTGTCCAGCTTTGGCTTCATAAGAAGGTTCAGAGAGGCCTTTTCTTGTAGTAAAACCCACACACTCCACGGGTCCCCCAGGCACAACCTAGAGCTGAGGGGAGAGCGCTGGGGCTCCATCTGTGTTCCCTTCTTCCCCTCCTGCCAAGGACTGCAGGTGAATTCTCTTCCCAGTTTACTCCAGTCACTTCACCAGCTTGCACATGATTGCTCCAGGTTTTCCTGGGCTTTCCCTGAGTTAGCACCATGAAATTTCTTTCATTTCAGAGGTCTGCCATCATTAAAGTCCCTGTGCTCTCAGATGTTGTTACATTAATACATCATCCAGACTTCAGGGCTTTAGATGATCCTGCTGGGATGGGGTTTGCTGGGGCTGGGTTTGCTGGGACAGATTTTCTGGGGCCAGGGCTGTTCTGGAGCTCACTTGTGTGTCTTGTATCTCACAGCTGAAACACACCTCAAGGAACTCAGGCCTGACCAGGCTCACTTGGCTCCAGGCTCCTTTTCAGCCTGTTTTCTGTTTGGGCAGAAAACACAGTTATTTGGAAACACTTGAATTGTGCTGTAAGTGTCCCCCCCAAAAGGATGTTGAGGACCTGGCAGCTTTATAAAGAGCTTTGTGCTGTGTTATTCCACTCTCTGCTGAGTGTAACAAGGCTCTGGTGCCAGTGGACCGTAGTTCTGTAAAACATTTTGAAATGCCAATAAATCAGAGGCACGGTTTGGAAGCTGCCAGCTGGAATTTGCTACTTGAGCTTAAACAAGTTGGGCATATCTGCTTACTCCTGTTTTATTTGCCTAGGTGTAGTGAGAGCAGTGCAGCGAGCGTGACTGGGGGGTTTATTGGAAAAGTTTGGGAAAGGGGAATCTGGAAGGAGCCATGCAAAGTTTGTCTCCTCATCCTTGCTGCTAAAACACTCAGGTCATTTTATGTCATGTTGTAGGGAGTTTGTAGGCAGCCCTAATGACACTTCCATGTTGCTTGTTGGAAATACCATCCTTCAGATTCACAGAAAAGTGGCTGTTTCACTCTTTTTGGTTGTTTATTGGCTTCCAGCTGAAACCTAAACCTGAGCTTGTGAGCTCTGGAGGGCATTAAGGATCTCCGACAGCTTTTTGCAAATGTAGGGGTATTAAACCCAAAGGCTTGGCTGAATTCCAAATGAGCAAATCTTATTCTGAAACCTTTAGGTTTCCTCTCTACTTAAGGGAATTTAAGATGTTTTGCACTTCTTAGATCTCACATGATTATAAGTGACTTGCCCAGGTCACACAGGAAATCCGCTGGGGAAAAGACCTGTATCTCGGTTTTCCTGACTTCCCAGAGAGCTTCTGGCCAGATTAAGGGATGTGCTCTCTGAGGAAATGCTGGGGTTCATAACAAGTGATTCTCAGAATACCCCTGAACTTTGGGATCCTCAGAGAAGCACCTGTGAGAATCTCCAGTGGTGGAAGAGTTGTGAGCCCATGCTCAGCCTCCCTCTCTTCCAAAGGGGAAACAAAAATCCCCCGTTTTCTTTACCTGGAAGCCTGTTTTCATGGAACTTGAAGAATTTAATCTCTGTGAGGCTGCTGAGTTTGGCCATTTCAGAGTGTGAGCCTGGGAATGCACCCAGGTTAAATAGGAAGCCGTGGCGCAGCGGGCACGGGGATGCTGGTGCTGCATCCAAGAGTCAGAGCAGTGCCAAGGGTGATTCCCAGCAACATTCATGGTAAACCAGTCCCAAAGAGCAGACACAGGCTGAGAGTCTCTTCCTGGGAGAATGTCACCCACTGGCAGATACTGGGACACACAGGTGGCACCTTCTTCAGAGTCCTGATGCTGCTTGGGAAGAGTCTCTGGTTATGGTTCTGGGCTGTGCCGTGGATTTTCACACTGGCTTCTGGCTTGTAGAAAAATGCCTGGTTTGGCTAAACCCAAATCCTCAGAGGCCTAAAATCAGGCAGAGCTGCCTTTGACACTTTGAGCAGATCCAAGTCTTGCTGCTGCTGCTGCGTTTGCCTCTGCAGGCTTTAAGAGGCAGGTGCCAAGAGCGTGCCTTGGCCTTAGAGCAGGGAAGCGGATACCTCTGGGAAAGGCTGGCCAGGAAGCTCCCTGTGGAGTGGGAGTTTGCCTGTGGAGTCTGGGAGCATCTGTGGGCACAGCGGTGTCTGTGGGCTCTGTACCTGTTAGGCTTTGTTAGCAGCCCTGCTAATTGCTCTGATTTGTAACGTGAGGGGCTCAGCAAAGGAGGAGGAACACAGATGAAAAACAGACCTTGATGAAGTGTCTCATTAACTAAAAAGGCAGAAATTTGGGGCATTAGCCACCCCCACCCGTGTAGAAGGCTGGTTATAATGTCCTGGCCAAGAGGGAATAAACAGATGGTCAGAGCACACCTTGGAGCCGATTCAGGTTTGTGCTGCTGGTGCTTTATTGAGGTGTAATTCCACTGCCACAGAGCTGCCACAGTACAGGAGGGGATCCAGGCTCTGGCTCTTCTCCCTGCCTCTCAGCCTTGTGCCTTTTCCTTCCAACGTGCTGAGCTCACAGTGAAGAAAATAAAAAGAGGATCAACCCAAACCAGTGCAAAAAAGTTCTTCCAAAGGGTAGCAGAGCTCAGGGAGGCAGAACGGATCATCCTGCAGCCAACATTTATCTTTGCTTCCAGCTTCAGTCATTCTGAAGAACAAATTCAACCTGATCAAAACTGATCTGTTGGAGTTTGGGTGGCTGGAGCTGACACCTAATGAAAGGCACTGGGATTCTCTTTGGTTTTGCTACCAGAAAGGAAAACAGAACAGCTACATATCATCCATCTGAAAAAAAAGGCTGTAATTACCACTCCCAGAAATTATTTCTTATTTAATGAAATGTCTCTTTAGGCTGAACAAAGGAATTTTCAGAGAGGAGAGCACTGAAGGGCGGGACAGAGAACACAGGCAAGAACACAGTTCAATTACAGGGAATAAAATCCTCTTGACGTTCTGACGCAGTTTGTGGGAGATCTCATTAGAAGCCTTGCCAGGCCAGAGCAAAGGCTGCTTTTTTATACAGATATTCTGTATCTATTTATTCTGACCCAGCACTGGGAACCGCTGTTCATGGCTGGCCCAGAGGTATGAGGGATGTGCAGCTCCTTCCTGCATGCACAGTTCGAGAGGGCTCTGCTTGCTTTTCCACCAGCAAAATGCCTGATCAATTCTCAAAGCAGGGATGCTGCCAAGTCTGGGAACACCCTCTCCCCCACTGGAAGGGAAACTGGCTGTGGATGAGTAGCTCTGGCAGTGGGAAGGAGGGTGGAAGTCAAATAGAATCACTGAGGCTGGAAAAGATCTCTAAGATCATCGAGTCCAAGTAGGGAGCAGGCAGCACTTTGGAGGTGTCTCTCTCCCCCTGGCACACTGGGACCACAGGGCTGGGCTGGTGTTACCCAGGAGGAGCCACCCCAGGGCTCATCTGGAGGGAAGGAAGATCTGCGGAAAGGGAGCAGGAACCACAGGGTGCTGCAGGCAGTGAATCCATGGTGGGAACCACCAGCCTTGGTGTGTGACAGAGATGTATTGATCCCATCATGGTGGGGGAGAAGCTTTCCCCAATTTCAAGTGAAGCTCATCATCTCCTTTTTCTTTCTCTACTTTTTAAAAATGTAATTTATTGTTTTTATTTAAGGTCCTCTTCTGGAAAACTGTGCTGCTGGTCTATCTTTTATTGCTTGGATTAATTGACTCCTGTGCACTGTAACTTACAGTAAAGTTGGGTCAGGTAGGACATAACAGGATTTAACCTCTAGCACTGCTATAAAAGCAGCTTTAGTAAAGTCTGAGGTAAATAATGCAGCTGTGGAAAACACCTTTCTCCAGTTTATGCTGGGGGAAAAAAAAATTCTCCTGGAATTAAGTAAGACCCTTAATCTTTGGTGTTAAGTTTCATGGGCAGGTTCAGGGATGGAACATGGGATCATTCTAAATGCCTAGAAAAGGGACTTACCATCCAAAACCAAGGAGATGTCATTCCTGAGTCAGTGGGTCAGGTCATAACCAGCTGAGTGAGGAAAGGGCAAGGAAAGGGACAAATCTGGAGCCCAGTTACAACCCAGAGTGAGGCAGCAGAGTCCAGGTCCTGGCGACCTCAAGCCTGGCACGGCTGCAGGAATGCACATCCTTTGGGGAGGTGGGTGCTGTGGGAACGTGGTGTTTGGTGGGATGGGAGAGCTCCTGGTGTTCCCAAAAGACCAGGTCTCCTCTAGCCCTCCCTTTCCAGTTTCTCACTCCTCACAGAGCCTTGCCTTTGGTTTGGGCTCCACATTGCCTTGAAATAGGACAATTTGGTGGCCCTAGGGCTTAGACCTGTATTCTGGGGCACTTCGGGGTTTGTTCTAATATCAAAAGGCAGCTTGTGACCAAAGAGAGACACTGGGATAAGCTCTGGCAGCCCTTCAGACATGCCACCACTCTGGGCCTGTGTCATCGAAGCTCATCAATGTTAGCAGGAAAACAGGCAGGAGTCTACAGACTCAGTGAGATTCAGGAAACTTCTGAAATCCATGGTTAAACAGCAAATTCTAAACTATCGCTGCCCTCAGGCTGGTTTGAGAAGCTCTTTGCTCTGAGGATTGCTGGATGCTGGCAATCACCCCAACATAATTAAGTAGTTTATTTTGTCATGTTTTGATAAATTCCAACCTTCACCCACTGGCTTACCTTGGGAAGCCTTGGTCCGTGTGCTGCCTAGTGTTTGTGGTGTACAGGGATTTGTTATGCTGTTCATTAATTCTTTCACATTAAATGTACTTGGGAAGGAAAAATATTGATGGAGAAATAAAGAGCAACTTTCTCACCGAGGGCTGCAGTGCTCTCTGCCTGGAATCTTGATTCACACTAAGCCAAGTTTTTCCAGTCTCATGAAACCGTAGGTTTTCCTGCTACAAATTGATAAAACATACCTGTTTGCATTTAAAAACTGATATCCAGGTGCAGCACATTGCTGTGAAAAAAGCATAACATGACCTCAGCAGCATTCAGCTTTGGTTTTGGTAATGCCTCTTCGGCATTTGTTAGCCAAGGCAAATGCAAATCACATGCTGGAATGATTAAAGGATTCAGCCCTTGCCTTAGCTAATGTTTTAACTCTGCAAAGTAGGTATAACTTGCACTTGATCCTCAGTCAAAAACAGTTTCTAGCAGCAATTCTGTCTAGAAGGATGCCAAAAATGAGTGGGAACTGAATATGCTGTTGCTCACAGGCTGCTGGTTGGAGCCAGCCTTGGGGTGCCATGCTGGGGTGACCATGGGGGATATTTACTCAACTGTAATTAACTTAATCAGACACTGGGTATCAGTATTGTCTCATATCCATATATAAAAAAGGGGATTTTTATGGAGTTGAACAACTGTTTGGAGGCATTGCTGAGGGCTGGCCCTGCCTCTCAGGGGTGTGAGGGGGTGGTCACAGGGACAATCCCCTCCAGCTTTAAGATACCTCTAAAATACACCTGACCTCAAAGCACCACTCTACAGAGCCATGGAACTACAGGAGAGGGGAGCGGCAGCACAGGAACGGGATGCAGGGTATTCCCAGTAACCTCATCCCCAGGGAATTGCTCTGCTCCTGCTCCTGTCTGACCACAGACCCTGGAAAGCTGAGCACGCTGCAGGCTGGGATGAGCTGCTCCTCTCAGGAAAAGAGCTGTGCAGTGTTTGTGTGCATGACCTCCAGCATGGGTGTCAGGTGGGATTGGGGACGTTAATCCCAGGCATGGCCTGTGCTGGGAATGAGGAGCATGTCTGCAAAAGAGTGTGGAGGTGTTGAGTGACCTGAGTGCTGCCTCCTGGCATGAGCACACACAGGAAGAACCGCCAAAGGGGGCTGGAGTGTCAGGAGATTTAAGGTCCCTTCCAGCTCAAACCATCCTGGGATTCTTTGATTCCATGTGACCATTTTCCAGCTGAATTCCTTGTGTGTGGTGCCACTCTGCTTTCCTGCTGAAACAGGTGGTCGAGTTTGTGTTTAATGGGGTGCTCGAACCAGGGTGCAGAAAGGCAAAAGGTGGTGCCCAGATGCTCCATGAACATACCTGGCATCACCTAGTTTGCAGGTTTAGCCCTCAGCCCACTGTGGGGTGGGTTTGGAGGCCTCCAGCTCACTGGGTGAGGGATACAGGAGGGAAGAGCTTCTGCCCTGCATGGGAAAAACCCACCTGAGTGAGGTATGTCCCTCTGCCAGGGCTTCATCAGCAGGGGATGCTGCAAAGGCTCGGGCAGGTTTTTCTCTTGGGCCCTTCACCTTCTTCATTAGGGATGGGATTCCAGCACTGGTGGGATTTCTGCCTGAGTTTTCATTCAATTTTGGCTCCAGGTAACAGTTGCTTCCCTCACTGCTGCCTTCCAGGCTCGCTTGCCTTGCCAAAATGCTAATTTAGCCCTTCAGCTGTGTGTAAAAATAAAAGATCCTCCACTTCTCAGGGTATTAAAAGGCCAAAAGGAATATAAAAAGTTCACCAGACTGGTCAGTTCACTCCCTGCTGTGTCTTCCTGGGGCGTTGCAGCAAAAACACAGGCACAAAATCCAAAGCAAACAGCTCCCTCCTCCCTCCTCAGCCTCCCCTGGAGCCGCTGGCTCCCAGCTCTGTGCCCATCTCCCTCCAGCCCCTGCCTCTCCGCTCTGCCCTGGGCAGTGCCAGCATCTTCCCAGCCTCTGGTGGCATCTTCTGTACCTCTTCAGCCACACTTAGAGGCTTCTTTTCCAGCACCTGAGTCATTCCTGTTCTTGCTTTCTCCTGGCCCAAAAACTTCCCACCAACTTCTGGGCTGTTCAGGAACCAACCCAGCAAGGAGAATTTTTCCCCACTAGTCCCTTCTGGAGTAAGGTAATGTATCCACGTCCTCCCTGCTGTTGCTGCCATTCCCAGGCATCCCACAAAGAGACCCCACTGAAGTCCTCTGCTTGACTTTATTTCTTGGAAGCTGTAGAGGGATCTATTTAAAAATCCAAACAGGATTGTGGCCGTGCATTGGGTTTCATAGGAGCTCTGCAAGGCTGCTAAAACCTGGAGGGTCACAAGATTCATATTTATTCCTACTTGGTTAAAGTCTTATGCTATAATACAGGGAATTTGGATAACTAGAGCAGGAAAAAGGTCATTTAATGGCTGGAAGTTTTAGTGTTTCCTGACTTTAATGCTGGTTGTGACTTAAATACAAGGATGCTCTGCTTTAAAAAGTGCTGTGGATTGGGATTGGAGTTCCTGAACGAGATCCTTTTGTTCCTCAGGTTTTTCATTTCTCACAAAGCGCAGCTCTCTTTCTCCCACAAGGGTAAAGAGGTGATACTTTGAAGCAGCCATGGAGAAGGAGAGGCCTTGTTTGGATTATTTCCGTTTGGGGCAGTGCCTGTTTCAGTTTAGAGCTGTTCCCTGTATGGAGAGAGAGCTCATTCGTGTTCTTCAAAATGAGCTGTCACTTCCCAGAGCTGATTAATCACCACGAGACACCAGCCCTGGTATCAATGCATGGCTTCAAAAGGCTGAGTCAGCCAAACATGGCACGCCATCCCATTCCCAGGTTAACCACACACTGCTGTTCCTTGCTGCCAGCCCACTCCAGTCTGCAGCAATTTAGCAAAAGCCATTTTATTGACTCAGGACCAGGAAGGATCAAACGCTGCACAGGGACGATGCCGGCCGGTGCCCAGCGTTTCGGCAACGTGAGCCCAACAGGGTGATGGGAAGGAAAACTGGGATGGAATAAAGTGCAGTGGGGACATGGAAATAGGAAAGGGGAAGCGTGGTTCCAACTCTTAAGCAGCTGAATTAAGTAAACCCCTGACGCCCAGTGACCATTATTCTGCAAAGATATTTTTTAACATAACTCATGTTGAGTATTTGAGTCCATCCAGTTTGCACTCCAACACACGCCTTTTCTCCATTAATGCTTATCCTGTTCTCATCAGTTTTGCTTTTTTTTTTTTTTTCCCATCAAATATCTTTTTTTCCTCAACAAGAAAGACTCTAATCATTTCAGGGTGCTTGCCACCTACTATCAGTGGTTATTTTGGGGATAGCTCAGCAAAGCTTTAAAATGTCTGAACTGCATTAAAATAAATTGTTGGCATTCCAGCCCAAACCTCAGGAGGCAGGAATCTGCCATGAGAGCATGGAGGGAAGCACTGTTATAATAAAGGGTACATGTAATGAGGTTTGAAGTGCTTGAAATTCAAAGTCTGGTCCATATTACGAAACATTCACTGGTTTAACGAAATCAGTTTCAAATTGATCTAATTAAACTCCTAGACAGCCTCAGTGTAGACATCTTCATATTGGTTTTAGCCATTCTTAAACCAGTTTAGCTGGGACGCGTTAGGGACAAAATGCCCAGGAGCTCCTCAGATGGGAGTTGGGTTGCCATTTACAGATCTAGTTTCACTTTTCGGGTTTTCTCTCCATATCTTGCTTCTTTAGCTTCTGGTAAATGTCATGTTTGTGCTTCTTTAACTCTGGATTTTTGGTGACTTTGGGCACCATTAACTGGTCTTGGATTGGAGCACATGGCTCCAGGAAGGAGGAGGAGAAGGAGGAGGAAGAGGAGGAGGATGGCTGTCTCAATCATGCACTGTACAGCCAGGAGCAAACCAGGAGTAAAAGAGGCTCCTGTGAAACCCCTGTAGATTCTGATATCTTTTTATAAACTGGGACTTGAAATGGCTCAAGGCTGAACATTCAGTGTCCTGAGTTCAGGCACGTAGTTCTGTAGGGTCTCCAGGCTGGAATCCACAACAGAGTTGGATTCCATGGCAGATTCACAGCACATGAGGAGCTGCAGATCCACGAGCAGCACAGGGTTGGTAAATCCTACCCACAGAACTTCATCTTCAGTGCTGCCCTGCAAAGAACATCAGTGACTGGCCCATCGAGAAAGACTTTGTGCTCCCAAGTGGGAATTCCCAGTCCCAGGAGCTGCTGCCAGCCCTTGGACAGGCAGCATTCCCACTTGGCATAACTCAGCAGCCTCAAACTGCCACGGAGCTGCAGGGTGGGACCAAGGGATGAGACTGAAAGAATCCCTTCTAGTGGGAAAGAGAAGCTCAGTGATTCCCTTCTGGTGGGACAGAGAGGCTCAGTGTTGAGCTTGCTTGATTTTCTTTGCAGGAGCAGGAGGGATGATGCCAATTCTGAACTCACCCATGGACTTTGCAGAGGTTAATGCACCCCATGAGAGAGTGGAACAAAGCTGTCTGTCAAACAAAACTGGCTTTTGGGGCAGGGAGGTAGAGTGCATAAAAGTACATTTTATTCTGTTGACCATTAATTGTATAAATAAACCAGCACTAAGAATGTTTTTATATGCCACTCTGTTTTCTTATAAAATATAGGGGTTCCTGAAGCTGTGTAGAAATTCCATAGTAAACAGAAAATCTGGCAAGTTATACCCATCCCGTGGAATATGGACAGAGATTTGCAACTCTGTGCATCACAGGAGCAGGAAAGGCTGCAGGTTTTCCACAAAAGCCAGGGACAGAACAGCAGAATAGAAACCTCCTGCAGCTCTGACCCTACATGCCCTTCCTGGGGAAAGGAGCTGTCATTCCTGGGGGAGAGGGAATCCGTCTTCCCTAAGACAGCACAGGTGATGCTTTATAAGGATTAGTGATTTGAACATCATGTTCTGGTGTTGAAACCCTTCCAGAGGGCAGGAGAGGTTGTTCCCGTATGGAGAAATCAGAGCTTTGCTCACATCCGTGGTCTCCAGTGGTGTCTGGTGCCCAGCAGCTTGGAGACGTGGATATGTTTTTTGGAAAACTTTTAGGGCACTTCTGAGAGATTCTGACAGTGGCCGCCTGCCTGTGGCTAATGAAAGGTTTTCACATTCCTTTCCATATGCTTTGAAATGCCAGAGGAAATGTCCCAGTGACTCAAATTATAGGTGTTACTTGGGAGTAACTGCTGCATTATTGTTGAACACCTGGAATTGGCAGCAGGCAGGCTGCATGCTGGAAAAAGAAGGAATTGGATACTCAGCCAGCCCTTCCCACCTCCAACATCCCTGGCTTTGTTCATCTGCAATAGGAACAGAGGGGTGCAAGTGGTCGTTCAGATGAACCTTGTCCCATTGCCACCCTCAGCTCTGATTCTGCCCCTCAGATATTCCTGTTCCCTGCTGAAACACCAGAGTGTTTAGTTCAGTGTCAAAGCATTCATTCCACAAAGTTAAGCCGTGGATGGATTTGGATGGGACTCTGCAGATATTAGGGGTGTTCCCAGAGGATAAAGTGCATCTTCCTTCCACAGAGAAAGACAGCTGGGGATGTTCTGCAGTCCCCCTGTTATTTATTTCATTTATTCAACATCTTGACAGTAAAACCCTTGGAACTGGGTTTGCCAAAGATACTTCTTCTTCTTCCAACTTATCCTGTCCTCTCAACCTTTTCTAAGGAGAACATTCTTGGCATGGCAGGGGCAGCCCTTCATCCCACTGCTTTGCCTGGGAAGTTGGGTTCTCCAACACACCTGGTAACAGAGATTTGACTGGTTTGACTGGTGTCCTGCTCCTCCGTGGGTGCTTTGAGGGAGAGGGATTGAGGATTTTTTCCCATTGAGTGGTGCAGAAAGGATCTTTTCTGACTAAGGGCCTTATAATGTGCAAGGTCCCATCTACTGCTTGGGAACTACTCTGTAAGAGATGTGGTTAGGCTGGCTCGAATCTGCGTGCTAGATAAGGCTAAACATTCCCAATATTCAGTTACTACAATCACAACCCCTCTCTGTATTTGGTCTAAGGAAATCAGAGATCCAAGCTGGAGAGAAATCGGTCTGCCCATGTGTGGTGTTGCTGAGAGAGCTGAAGGGTAAATGGAGAGCACAGACACAGCAGTGAGATATGGAACACCCATCTGGGATAAATGCTGCCTTGGATCTGCTGTGAATTCAGACTCCCAACCCAAAATAAAAAGTCGGGCCTTGGAAAGAAGTGTCTGGGTGACATTTTGGATTGTGTTTATGAATTAGTGGGGGTAGAAAATCTTTTAAAGACCCGAGAAGCTTTAATAGCTTGGATGATGATTTACAGCTGGTTTATTCCATGATTTATAGACTGCTCCTTATCACAGAGGCAGGATAGAAATACTGAGTTTAATAAAGAAACACCGTTCTCATTTCTTTCTCAGAAACATATAGACAGAAAGGGCATTCCACAGTAAACAGCAGCCTCTTCCCATCATCCAACCACCCCCTGACACAGAGATTTGAGACTGCAGAGCACGGCCAGCACTGCCTCGGCATATCTCTTCCCATATAATTTCCATAATACAGTCCTTTCCTCTGACTGTACTGCAGCCTCCCTAAATACACAGCCTGGTACCATAATGTTACGTTTCCTCTCGCCCTGTCTGCGACAAGCACCTCAAAATAACACACAAAGACTTGGCTCTCCAGAGCCCCAAAGGAAAGGATCAGGGTTCTGGCAGTGGCCACTCCAGACCCTCACACACATTCCAGCTGGAACAGACTCAGATGGGCTCCTCATCCTCACGTGGGCTCTGTGAACTGATCCCTGTCCAGGACTGCCCGGCTGTTTCATTGATCAGAGTTCTCAGTCACATCAACAAACTCGTACATGAGTGAGGAAAGGGAGCTCTGGATCACAGCTGTGGCTGCCCCATCCCTGGAAGTGTCCAAGGCGAGGTTGGAGCAACCTGGGATAGTGGAAGGTGTCCCTGCCCATGGCAGGGGATGGGATAATCTGAGCTTTAGGGTCCCTTCTAACCCAAACCAGTGTGGGATTCTGTGATCAGAGGAAGGACATGGCTGAGGTCACCCTGACCTCATGCTCTGCCTGCTGGGCCTTGCTGCTTCCTCACAAACTCTCTTGCTGAACAAAACTCTGCTCAGAACCCTTCCTCCCAATCCTAGGAACTGTAACAGAAAATCTGGAATCTCACAGTTGTGGTGACTGATGGTCACAGGATGGTGAGGGTTGGAAGGGACGCTGCTGCCTCCAGTACAACCTTGGTTTGTGTGTGCAGGTCCCTCAGCCCCAGTCTGCACTGGTTTGGGTATTTAACTCGAGCAGCATCAGCACCATCTGCTCACAGCAAAAAAATTGCATTTCCACGTGGTACCTCTCTGCTGGGAAGCCTAAACCAGTGTGTAAACAGGAATTAACTGGATCATCCCAGTGTAATGAGTCATTTTCATTAACCCTGCTTTCAGACTAATACATTTTGCTTAAGCGATCTTAGATGACTTCTCCAAATAAAACCAGGAGAGGGCCAGGAAGAGTTTCCCAGGATCCTGGTGCTCCCATCCCTGCTCAAAGGTGTCACTGCCCTGGCCCCTGGTCCTGCCCTGCTCCAACAGCTGTGCTGGGGTAGCCAAGATGGGTAAAGCTCTGCCTGTCCTAAATATCATTGTTAAGTATCTCCCAAGTGCTCTAATCTTTCCAGCTACATTGTGATTCTCTGATTTCTCCTCCTCTCCTCAGTAATTGGGGTTTTTTTGCAAGTAGGAATAGCCTGAGGCGGAACTGGAAAGCAAACAGGATCGCACTGAATAAATCCATCTTCACAGGTCTTTTCTTTGTGTACGCCTTTATATCAATTAGGTTCAAAGAAAGTATCTCCTTACTCTGCCTGCGCTGTTTAGCATTTTTTATTAACAAAGTCCTCTTTTAGGCTGTAGTCCATTGAGGTTCATTAATCAACAATTGCCATGAAGTGAAAAATTCTCAAACTTCCAAAAATCTTTTTCTTGGAGTGAGTTAATACTAACAATGAAGTTTTCCTTGGCTAAGTGTCCCCTGCTTTGATGTGTCTTGGTGAGAAACTAAAAGCCACAAAGGTGTTATAAACTAGGCACCAATCACAGATTTAGACAGGCTGGTATGTGCTTTTAACCAATAAATATATATAGTATCGCAAGAATTAGTGTTTGGTTTGTGTGAGAGAGAATTTTTGGCATTTGAATGATTTTCTTATCAGTTTTTCATTAGTTGAGCTATTATTTTTTTTTTAAAGAATAGCAAGTTCCCCTCAGTGTCCTGAAAATGGCACTGAAAGTGGTCGCCCCAGCCCCATTCCTAGAGTAACATTCGTTTACGTTATTTCTGGCAGGAGCCATAATACAGCTCTTCTTAATTTTGGGAGCAGGCTGTTATTCAAGCGTATGCCTGTGCAGTTTGGAAAGCTCTGGAGTGCCTCTGGAAGCCCTGGCACGGGGAGCTGTGCTGGCAGGCAGGAGCCATGACCCCGCTCAAAGGTCCATTCCTGGGGCCCGACCTGGCAGGAGGAGCGGCCGCGGCCCTTCAGATGGGACAGGAGCTGATGTGAGGGGTTTGGCCACCGTTGCTGCTTAGAAAAAATCCTTCTTTATAATAACACAGGCAGGGGAAAGGCTGGGGGATTGCTTTTGAGAGTGTAAAGTCCCTAAACCTGCTCCAGGCTGCCTTCCCAAACAAAGCCTTGCTCCTGAGGGCAGTAAAATAAATAGGAAGACTCCCACGGCTTTCCAAGGGCCAGTGAAGGGGGTCGAAGGACCAAGCAGCTCCTGAGAGCAGTCAGGCTGCTGAAGTGCTGCTTCAGCCTGGCCAGATCCGTGCTCTGAAGGTCAGGGGGAGGCAGAGCATTCCACAATCCCAAGATTGCAGAAGTATGAGCGCTGCCCCTCCAGCGCCCACAAACCACAGACTCCAGCAGTCCCTCAGCCCAAGGGAGGGAGAGCTTTTGTCCCTCACTTTGTTCCTTGGGCTTGCCTTGACTGCTCCAATTGTTCAGACAGCGGGAAGTTATTGCTCGCATCATCTTTCCACGGCAATATTGTTATTTTTTGACCTGCTATAAAAAGCGAGCAGAAACAAGAGGCGCTGCTCTGGCCTCCCTAAATAAGAATCCATGTTTACCATTGATCACTGTTACCAGGGTGCTTCTTCTTCCAGTGGCTCTGAAGTGGATCAAATCAGCCCTCTTTGTTTCTGTTTTGGTGTGCCTCTATTTCTGTTGCTCGCTTTTCAAATGCCTGTATTTTTCTAGCAGTTAAAGGCTGCGTTTTGCACGCATAGCACATTCTATAAAACCTTTGGAAAAAAAAAAGAAAAATTGGCAGTGTGAATTCTCTCTCCAGTGGGGCTGGAAGGATTTTAAAGTCTCCTGGAGGAAAGAAAGGCCATGCCAGCTTTCTGCATACAAATTCTGCACTGAGCAGTGGTGATCAAATAGCTGATGTGCACATTTGCTATGCACACACACACACACACACACAGGGAGTACCAGCCCTGGGAGAAACGACAGGTTTATGAACCAGAGCTTGTTCCTTATCTCACATCAGCTCATATTCCAGCAGAGTAAATATTTCACTGCAGCAGCAGAGCTCTAAAACCTGCAGGGTGACATGGGTGAGGTCCCATGTCTGGCATGCGGGATGGGTGCCTTGGAGGGACGGGGGTTCTACTGCAGCTCTGCTGATTCCTCATTGCTTGAAGGTGTGAGGAACTCTGTGGACATGGTGATGTCCCCTTGGAGATCCACAAAACACAAGACGCCTGTTGCTTTAGTGGGAGGTGCTTTGCTAGGGCCAGTCTGGGGAAAAAGAAGTGAAAATGAATGGGAGTGTCACCGAGTAGTGTCCTGTCACTTGGAAACTTCCTAGAGACAGAGAATCATGGAATGGTTTGGGCTGGAAGGGACCTTAAAGCTCACCTAGTTCCAAGCAGGGCCATGGGCAGGGATGCCGTTCACTGGGTCAGGCTGCTCAGGGCCGCATCCAGCCTGGCCTGAGAGACACATAATACTCATTTAGTGATTTGTACCAATTTATTCATTTCAATTTAGTAATATTTAAAATAAACCTAATAGAAAAGAGATGGCAATTCTTCCATAGTTGGCAGGGTAGTTCCAGCATTGTCCTAATTTTTATATCATTTTAACAAGGCTGTTTTTCCACCCTTTTCCACTCTGCAGGTTTGCTTTCCCTGAAGAGAGTAAACAACTCTGTGCAGGAAGGTGCCCCAATTTCCACTTTTAATTATTTGGGGCCTAAATAAGTGAGAAATGCTGTTTACAAATTAAAAAAAAAAAAAAAAAGATAAATACAAAAAATCAGAAGCTCTGTTTGGCTTTGCAAACAAAAGTAGCCCAAAAATAAACAGGCCTACCCAGCAGAAAGGAGACTGGGAGGGGAAGTGGATGCCAACTGAAGAGGCAGATGTAAAGAGCATTTCCTATTTGGTTTAGCAACTGCAGACTTTTGTCTCCAGTCTGCCTGCATTTCCTCCAATGATTCATCATAAATGTGCCTTTATAAATAAACTCCACCTTGGCCTGGCACATTGATTGCAGGCTGGTTACTTAGGGAAATCAAAAAAAAAGGAACCATACTCCCCAATTTTGAATGATACCTGTGTGGCAATACAATTTTATGGAACTGTTTCCAGGCTGTTTATTTTATTTATGTTGAGGGATTGTGACTGTGAGAGATGGTACCTGTGGTTTTCTCATTTCATGAGACTAACAATTCATTAAGGAGCTTATTTAAGCCAGATCTGTGGAACAATGTCTCTGTGGATGTCCAGGGACTCGGGTTTGGAAGCTGCTCCCATGCCTTGGGCTGGGATGGTTGAGGCTGAGGAAAGTGGGGTATCTTTGGGGCTGGAGAAAGGGGTCATTCACCAGACTCTCTCCAGTGGCTCCCCGAGGGACGTGGGGACCCACAGAGCTGTCAGTGCCAGAGGCTGACCAACCCCATCGTGTTTATCCCTGTGCATTCCTTATGTTTGGTCAGAACACCAGCCCAGGTAATTCCCAGAGCGGTGGCCAAGGCAGACCCCAGTGTGAGGCAGTTTGTAATGAAGCCAAGTTTTGAGTTATTTCTCCCTCCTTTGAACTCTGGCCTTGAGCCTGGTCCTGCAGCCTGACCCTCACACGAGAGGCTGCCACAGGATCACCTGGAAAATCCCTGTTTGTGTGGTTCAGCAGCACCGGGGCTGTGCCCTGGTGAGGGACCAGGACCCTGCCAACCCAGCCCAGGCGTGCACACCAGAGACCCCTCACACCTGGCTCCTTCCCATCTTCCCCCCCTTGGAGCTCTGCACAGCTCCTGCCCTGGAGACCTTTCCCCTCTTTGCTGCCTGCCCAGCCCCACACCACAGAGTCACAGAGCCACTGAGGCTGGAAAAGCCCTCTGAGATCATCGTTCCCCCAGCACTGCCAAGGCCACCACTAACCCATGTCCCCAGGCGTCACATCTTTTCAATCCTTCCAGGAATGGTGACTCCACCACTGCCCTGGGCAGCCTGTGCCAATGCCTGACCACCTGTTCAGTGAAGAAATTTTTCCTGATATCCAGCCTGAACCTCCCCCAGCTCCACTGGAGGCCATTTCCCATTTCTTCCTGTTCCATCTCTTGTTACCTGGGGAAAGGATGCTGCTGGGTGGAATGAGATGAGCTTTAAGGTCCCTTCCCACCCAAAGGATTCTGTATTTGAATCTCTCTCTGTTGGAATAGAAGTGGGGGAGTAGTTAAATAAATCTAAATGGTTTTTAAGAACAAGAGCTAGTTGATAGTAAATTTTCCTAGCTTTTTTTACCAGATCCTGAGCATGTGCAGAGCACTCCTGAACTTTTCCTGACTTGTGGAGCCACAGCAAAATCTGCAAAGCAAAGGGCTGCTCTCTCTGCAGCCACTGTGAAGGTGCAGCACAGAGAAAACAAAGGCAAGGCAGTCCCAGACTCTGCACAGCACATGATTCCCTAATAAAAAATGTTTGGCCTCTTCTCAGGAATAACATGGCCATGCTTGTAGCTCCAAAAGAAGCCCTGAATGATATTAATACATTCATTAGAACAAGTTCAAAGAAAATCATCTTAATTAGCTTGCCTGGCTGAAACTGAGGTTCATTAATCTAAAGTAGATTAACCTGATGGTAATGCCATGAAAGCTGGCTGGGATATTAATGAAATATATGCAGTTGCAGAGAGCCCAAATGTCCTGCCAGCCGCGGGCTGATAAAACTGCCCGTGTTTCCTGCACTTGGGGCTGTTTTAAGGAAGATCTGTCCCTTTTCCAGCCACCACCCGGCCCTGCAGCTCAGCCATGGCATTGCTTTAGGGACACGCCGTAAAGGGGAGACGGCATTCCACAGGGAAGCTCGGGAAAACAACTCGCTCGAGCCTTTTGTGCAGAGAACCTGCTGGAGCAGAGCGTGCACGTGCACGTCTGGAGCAGGCAGGGATTTGCCCGTGCAGGGAGCACGCAGGCTTTTTACAAGGCGAACCGTGGCGCAGGACTTCCAAAATGTGACCTGTTTTTCAGCTCTGTGCTGGTGCACAGTGTGCAGCAAGGGTCTAAAAGCTTCCAGAAACCCAGCTTAGACCCAGCGGCCTTCTCCTCTCCCCAGGCTCCAGTATTCTTAATCTCAACTCTTTTTAGTCTTTGACACATCATTAAAGTGACAGTTCAAGAACAGCTCCGAGATCAAAGGCCTGCAGAGCTTCTCTCGTGTTGCAACGCTTTCAGCAACTCTTTCTCCAGGCCTGTTCCTTAACTCCCTCCCTCCAGCCAGCAGGAATCTCTCCCACTCCCTTCCCTGCCCCTCAGTCTTCCCGGGGCTCTGCCCCTCTGCTGGGTCACCCCAAAGGTCACTGGTCCAAGGCTCAGCCCAGCTGAACATGGGGTATTCACAGATTTAGGTGTATTCACAAATTTAGGTGTATCACAGATTTAGGTGTATCACAGATTTAGGTCTATTTGTGCTGCCAAAACAACTTCAGGTTTGGGCACGGCCGTATACAAATATATACAAATCCAAAATGCAAATAGGGAGGATTTGCAACATCAGCTCTGCTCCAGAGTGCCAGGAGAAGGCGCAGGATGGAGTATGAGATGGGGAACTGGGGAGATCAGGGTTCCTCTCCCAACTTTTCCCTTGGCATGTGGTGCTGCTCCAGGGCAACCTGCTAATCTCCTGGAGAGGCTCCCGGGTTTTGCCACGTGTACAAGTGCCCAGGAACAGCTAATTCCGTGCTGTGGTGTGCCCAGTGCCCTGCACAGGGTACTGGTGGTGCTGAGAAAAGGAAGCTCAGGAAGCGCTGATCCTCTCTTTACATACCCCCCTGTACTAAAGTGTTGAGTAAATTCTGAAGCTTCATTGATACATATTTATAGAAAGCTCTGTGATCCCAGAGTGAATGGAAATCTCTATGGACACGGTGTCGTTTTTAGGACAAGATCCTCCTTCCTCTGCAGAGCTCGGATGTGGAATTTCAGATCACAGAATCACGTTAACACCTTGAGCTGGAAGGGACCCATAGGATCATCCAGCTCCAGTGCTGAGGACTGAGCTGGGCTGACCTCACTAAGGTTGTGCCTCTCCCTAAAGCTGAATATTCGGTGACTAAGTGTCTTTGCCTTGTTTCCCCGTGAAAGGCTCGGCTGGCCCACAGCTTATTTACAAGGTACCATGGTGTGATGCATCATAAAGACACTTTTGAAGAATTTCTGTTATTAAAAACTGCCCGTGGAAAGAATTAGGTCAGGTGTTTACAAGTCAAAGCTTTGGGGATAATTAGGTGGAAGGCAGCAACTGTAGAAAAGAGGGTTATTTTCCAGCCCTCCAAGAAGTGTGGAGTAATGCCTGTGTTACAGGAACCTTTCGGCAGCCAGGTTCCCACCTCCTTAGTGCAGGATCTGTTACAGCCACTGCTTTGGGGATGGGGAAGAAAGCAGGGCTTAGAAAAGCCTCCAAAAATACAGAACCCCCTGAGCAAACCTGTTGGTGTCGGGGTGTTCTATAAACAGCCATTCAAGTCCTCTTAAGGGGGCTGCTTGTAAATACAAGCTGTAGCTGCTACTGCTGCACAGCGAGGGTGAATTCTATACCACCTTTGAGGGAAGAAAGTTGTTTTCTTTCCTTTTTTTTCTAAAAAAAAAAAAAAAAGGGCACTTGTTCCTGGTGGCAGAGTGTGTGTGTGGAGAGGAGGGACAGGACAGGGCGCTGGCTGTTTGTGCACTTCAAGCAGAGCGACCTCCTTGAACCTCACCGTGCACAATGATGCTTTCCATGGAAAGTCTGGCTGTATTACCTTTGGCAAGGGCTGAGGGAATATTTTTGGAAGCTTTAAAATCCTCTGTGGGACATGCTTCATTTTTTGTTCATATACAGTATCTTTATATTTATTCAGTGAAAAAAAGGTTTCTGTTTTGCTGCAGTTGGCTGCCTGACCCTGACCCTTCAGCTCTTCTCCAGCAGTGCCCAGGGTGTCGGGAAGGCTGGGACAAGGAAAAGATCAGTCCTAAGCCATCAGCCCCTGCCATATTGTACTGGTTAAAGCTCAGTTGCTCCCCTCTCTTAAAAGTTTGTTTAAAGTGGTAAGAATATAACCTGTTCAAAGTGAGCCCTCCAAGGGCCTGGTTCCCATTTGCATTTAAGCCTTTCTGTGGAGCTGGGGCTGGGTAAAGAGGCCCTCGGTCTTAAATGGGAATCAGACTCCACAGCTGCGCTTTCCAGTGTCCTTTTTCTGCCAGCAAAGCCAGGAAATGGCTCTTGAATGGGAAAGGGACAATTAAACACAAAAAAAATTGCAAATCAAGGTTGGCAGGGCCGGAGGGCACATGTGGTGTTACCTGTGGATACCGTCCTGGCTGGATCCCCAGGATCTCACCCTGGATCCCCTTGCACAGGGGCTGAGGTGTAAAACATAGGAAGTCTTAAACCCAGTTTTAGCTTTAGGGTTGCATTTGGTAGCTGGAGGGAGCAGAATATGGAATGTGGGAAGTCAAATGAGTACTGGAGCATCCTAAAAGGAGTTTTTTTATGACTTTTAATTTTAGTAAATTCAGGAAATCAGTGTGATTTGCTGGCTCTTCCTCTCTCAGTTCAGCTATGATGACTGAAACAGTGGTGCCAGGAGGAGGTGCCCAGATGCCACCAGCCTGAGCATCCCAAAGCTGATGGGAATGGAGCAGGACAAATGAGAAGCCACGCATCAGCCGGGCTCCGACCCTGCCCTGCACTCAGAATTTGTTTCCATGTATTTTGATGACAGCAGATGCAGGCAAAGACAGGACTGCTAGCAGCTGCATTAGAATTAGCCATTATTTTGTGTTTGTAGTCTATTTGGCAGTGCTTTAGGAAGCAAGGGAAGCATTTGTATCCCGTGATGCAGAGAGGAGCAGCGGGCCGGGATCGCGGAGCCGGCTGAGTCACCACCGGAGCCAGACACGGATCCCGCCGGCCCTGGCTCCGGGGCTGGCTGGGTGTGTGTACCTGCATGCTCCCCTTCTCCCTGGACAGCCCTCCCTGCTCCGAGGGGCTCAGGAGGAGGCTCTGAGCCTGGATCCGAGTGTTTCCCAGCCACACTCCTGGCTGAGAGGGGCTGGAGCAGTGGCTGCCTCTCCTGTGCCACCAGGAGTTATCCAGGGGAGAACTTGGCCTCGTGCTGACTTTACAGCCTGGTGATGGGCGAGTCTGGTCTTGGCTGTGGCTTGGAGCCATGGGGTGAAGGTGATTGGAAGTCTCCTCTGCAGAGGCCTCAAATCTCCAGCTGCTGGCCCTATGCAGGTGATGGCACGAGCTGGAGGTGATCCCTGTACAGGTGATGTGGCTCTGCTCTTGTCCTCAGGGCAGCCTCACGGAGTGGGCTAAGAGCACCTTGGAATGTCCGCTCGTCCCTCCCTGTCACGGGGCACAATCATTGTCTGGCAGGTGTGGGTCTGATATTTCCTAAATGCAGAATGGTTTGGGTTGAAAGGGACCTTAAAGATCATCTTGTTCCACCCCACCACCATGGGCAGGGGTGCCACCCACTAGACCAGGTGGCATCTGTGAATTTCCATCCCACGATGGAAATTCTACCTAACCCTTATAAGCCTTTCTATAATTGTCCTGATATCTATCCTGAATCTTCCTTGCTGTGGTTATCTTTGTCCTTCCTATCCTGGACACGGAGGAGGGAGAACCCAAATGTGATGAGCACAAGCATCTACCCTGCTGCTGTGCCAGGTTGGAGTTTGCAGGTTAAAATCCCTGGAGTGATGCCGTGATAAAATCTGGCAATAATGGCACAAATCCCTCCTGCTTCACCAAGTTAAAGCCCCAAAAGAATGTGTGAGGATGAGTTAAACCCCAGGGAACTGGGATCTCTAGTAAAAACAAACACGACCAGCCTCTTCACTATTGCAACTCTGCTATCAAAACCCCTTTTCAGAAAATGTTTAGTTAAAGATTTAGTTTGGAACAAACATTGTTAAAGCATGACCATCGGGCTGCTTATTGGAGCCAGATGTTGATTCTAAGGACATTTGGGTCCATTCAGGGATTTTGCGTGCCCTCATCAACTGGGGTGAGCAGAAGGATTTGGAAGGCTCTGACTCAGATCCTCAACTTGCCCAGAAGTGCAGAACCCCACTGAAAGTGCCTCACCCTGTGCCATTACAGGGCAATATTCCATAATGGCCAGCATCCTTTTTGTCTTTCTGTTTTTTCTAAGGAATGAGTGGCCTCTCCCAAGCTGTCCTTCTTGATTTTTCTGTTAATCCCACATACTTATTGAACAATCTTGTAGGAATACTTTTCCCTGAAGGCTGACTTTCTTCACAATTAAAAAAATGAATATCTGTTGACCTAATCCTGCGAGCTGGCTGGGTGTGACCAGCCCACGTTTTCCAGTGGAATGGTGCCCTCGGAAGATGTTCCAAAATCTGCCCCCTGTTTCCAAACCAAAGGCCAGCAGAGCCACAGCCCTGTACATTGCATGAAGTTTTGGCCAAATTCATGTGCTGAAAAAAATCAAACCCAACCAAAGCTTTTCAAGGCTGTTTTTAATACTTTTTAGAGCTGCTTCTTTGATTTTTACTGCTTGAATGTTGATTACTGGCTGCTTTGTGGATGGAAATCTCACTGGAGAGGCTCATCAGGAGAAAAACAAACATGGGAGAGGGCCAAAGTGTGCTCCATGTCCTCCAGACCAGGCTGACCTGGGCTTCTGGGGCCTGGTCCTTGATGGAAATGGGGTTTGGAGCAGGTCAGGGCACTGCAGGCTCCTTGGGAAGAAGCCACTCGATGGCCATGTGGCTTTGTCCCTACTTGTGCCCCTCTGCTCCTGTGCAGGCGGGGATGTGCCAGCCTGGAGACCCTCGGGGCTGTTGGACCTGCCCTGGGAACAGATCTGTGTCAGGGGGAGTGTTTGAGTGGAGGGGAACAGCAGCCCCGCAGCTGGGGACACGTGTGACACGCAGGGGAGGGACCCTGGTGCTTCCCTGCATCCCCGGGGAGTCAGCCTGGCTCCGGCAGGGCTGAGCTGTCCCTGCCCCTGCTCTGTCCATGCTCTGCTGGGGAGGAGGAAGGAGCCAGCAGGATGTGGAGGTAGGACCAGACTCCCCTGGAGCTGGATGAGATGACTCAGCTGGGGTTTAGTGCAGGAAGGGTTCTGATGTGTAAAACCACGTTGGTTTTTTTCCATCCTGGACTTCCTTGAGTTTAGAAGGGAAGATGAGAATTTGGGGAAAAACACAGAACAGCAGGGCAGATCTTCACAGCCCCTTTGCTGCCCACCTGATGCAGAATCTGGGGCTCACATGTGTTCACACATCTGCAGACTGCCCTCACAGGCAAACCACATGTGGCAGTGGGAAAGACTGGAGGATTTCTTCAGAAGTGCACTCAGTAGGTAAAAGAGCACTGCAGGACATCCCTGCTCGCTCTCCTGTCCTCCTTCTTGCAGGACACAGAGGCAGCTGTGTCCCCACAGCCCACAGCTCCGTGCAGGCAGCGCTTGGGGTTTGTGTTGCTGCAAGACACAAAAGCATTTGCAGAAAACATCCCAGCATGGCCAAGGTGAAAAAATAACTTATTGTGACATGAAAATGGAATTTACATCATCAGAAAAACATAAGCTTGCCTCTAGGAGCACATCAGCTCTTGGAATATCGCTGTCCCTCTCTCCCATCCTCTCTGCCTGTGACCAGGGGGTGTTACAGGTGTGTAGCTCCAGCTCCCCCAGTGCCTGCTCCCCAGTGCCCAGCCGGAGCTGGGGTGGCTGGTGCTGTTTACTGGAGGGTTTGGCTCCCTGGAGCTCAGCCGGACAGCGCAGCGTGCCCGGACAGCACGGCAAGCTCTGCTCAGTGGGACCATTGTCCAGGGCTCATAAGACTTTCCACTGCCTCGACATTCTGTGACGTGACTCAGAGTTGTAAACATTGGCACCAGCTGCTCTTCTCACTGAAACCATAAACCCATTAAGGGAAATTTGTTTTCTAAAAATAATCTGATCAATGAAAGGACTCTCTCAGCGTCCCCAGCCCCTCTTCCCCGCCTCCCTCGTAATGACTTCCTCATAAATACGCTCCCTTGGAGGAGGAAGATGCCTCGTGCCAGTCTCCATTGACCCAGCTTCAGTCCTTCAGTGAAGACATTTCAGAGGTAGCTCAGGGCCTCATTACAAGATATTTTGCTCTTTGGGGTGAGCAGAGCAGAAGAGGAAGGTGTGACTGCAGCAGTTTCTGTAGGGAGGGGAGAACATGGCCCAGGTGCTTGGGAAGTTTTGTAATTTCTGTGTCATGTTTATAATATCAATGCCTGTGGATGGTCAGCCCGGGGAAGGCAGGCTGGGGGTTTGGCAGGGGCTTTTAATGAATCCTGTGGCATTAAATATCCTGGATCAACTCTGCTGTACCTTTGCTGTGCCACAAAAGGGAATCTCAATTCATCCCTCAGGTTTCTAGGGAATCAAAGGCTCCTCTCCACATCATTTCAGATGTCAGCACGATCTGGGCGGGGGCGCTTTGGGCAGCTCTGTTTGTCACCTTGGCACTTCTCTCTGTACCTGGTCCTCTGTCTGCTCTCGAGCTGTGGAGTGAGGCTGAGGCGAGGCCACTTGGCAGGCACAGGGTGGATTGCTTGGCTGACACCACGGAATGCCAAACATTTCTGTGTTCATGCTGGCAGTTTGGGAAAGCCAGCAACACTCAATCTATAATTTCCTTTTTGCTTAAGTAATACTCCACTCTATCCATGCAGTGTGGCAGGAGGCTCTGGGCAGATACTGATTGTGCAAGAACCTACTGAAAAATGAATGATGAGTTCCACAGCAAGGGGCAGAGCATGAAGGAAAATTGGATGTGATTCTAAATGTTCCTCTGTGGATGCTGCTCTCAGGTGTCTCCACCTTCACAGCAGTGGGTGATGGTGTGGAAAGGGAGAACTTTTCTGGTCTAGAAGAGCTGTGACTTTGTAGGTCTGGCGTGAGCAGATCAACCCCCTCAATGTCTATGTAGGTTGTCATGGTCCACCCAAACAACCCAGCTCCACAGCCCTTCCCAGTCTTACAGCTGTGCTCTTCCCAAAAAATATTACCAGGTCAATGACTAACTTACTCCTGGAGTTCTGGGTCACAGATCTTATCTCTTAACTTTCAAAAGCACTGCTGTAATTTCTGATCAGTCCATTTATGGTCCAGTCTGCTCTAGATAGAAGGAAAGGGCAAAGTGCCTTTGGCAGCAGCAGGTTTTGTGTTTGGTGAGAACTCAGGGAAAGGTGACCTGCCTACTGATCTGCCTCCAGGGATAACATCTGGAGATTCCAGTGTCCCCTGATGTGCTGGACGTGGTCATGCTGCCTCTTGTGCAGCCCTGATCTCCCTCAACGACACCTCAGTGGTTTGTCACAGAATAGAGCTAAGGAAAAAAATTAAATACAAGTTGGTTTAAGGCATCTCAGCCTTCCTGATGCCATTTCCTCCCCAAACCTGCCCCTAACTTCCTCTGAAGGATCAGTATCTTTTTAAATAAGTGGGAATTGATCCCTTTGGGCTGGAATGGGTGCAGTCACCTGGTGCTGGCTGCAAAGAAGTGCCTTTCCTGCACTGCTTTTCCATCAGGGAACACCGTCCCACAAAGGTCACTTGGTGCTTTCATTCAGAAAGTACCAAATTTCATTACTTGTGCTGCTGCCCCTGTGGTTTGCAAACTGCAAGTGTGAACCTGTTTAATCTGGCTATTAAGTGGAGATTTTGAAACAACACAGACCCAAACTGCCGGCTGAGGGGAAAGGTGCCAGCACAACTGTGACCACAATGGAAAGGAACCTGTCCCAGGATTAACTCCTGGTGCCATGGACTGATCTTTCTACGGGGAGGGCTTGAAGCCTTCCTTTGGCTCGCCTGGTCCCTGGACAGACCTCCCCTTTTATCTGATCCTGCTGCCCTGTATTTTGCTGCTTGAGACACCGGGGGTTTATTATTTTAATAAACCTGCCTGGGTTTGCCTAAGGCCAGTTTGAAGCGAGCCCTACCCCTGTAATTGGGGTCTGGGGTGGTTTGGGAGGGTTTTGTGCTATGCTGCTGCTCGAGGGATGCCTGGAGCTCCCTCACATTATGCTGAAGACCTGAGCTGACCCCAGGTGCTGCTCTGCTCCCCCTGTGCAGGCTCAGGTGACCCCACCTGGGTGTCACTGCACCCTCCCTGGATCCCGTCAGCACCAGGGGTCCTTCTCCCAGGTGAGCACCAGGGAGCTGCCACACGGGTGCTGCCCACTTCAAAACACATCCCAGTGTGACTGGGAGAGCTGGAGGAGTGGTGGGCAGACGAGGGAGGCTCAGGATGGGCCAGGGTGGGAGGAAGGGAGCATCTAATCATGGCAGCACAAGGGCTGTGCTCCCCCTGCATCCTGCCCCAGATAAGTGGCTGATAGTTTGGGGAACAGTGTCTGCAGCTCAGCAGGAAGGAAGGAAAGAGGGAATATGGAAAGAACAGGGTGTTTTCCAAGAGGGAGATGGGAAAGGAAAGTATTTCTTCAGAAGGGAAGAGGATGAACTGGGAGATAGGAGTGCTTGGAGCAGTGGAGATAACCCAGCCTCTGGCTTGACAGAATCCCAGAGGAATATGGGACCCCTGGAGTGGGGTGGCTGCATGGAGAAGCCCCAAAGCAGCACCAGTGAGGTGCCCTCAAATCCCTTTTGTCATTTGTCGTCCTGGAAATTCCCACTGAAGGTCCTGGCTAGATCTGTCCATGCCATCCTTTTGCAGTGGGACAAGCATCGTGTGGGGGTGACCCTCAGCACCCCCAAATCCATCTCTTGGGGGGGCCAGGGGGGCAGGGAGTGCCTCGAAAACCAGGAATGTGGTGCAGCCCTGATCCATAAAGGGATCATTTCCATGGGAGTGTTACCACTACTGTGGCATTGTCGCTGTCCTGATCCCCAGTCTCACCAAACATAATTAGTTTATTTTTAATGAGTGCTGAGATTCTTGCACAATCAAATCAAAGGGCTTTAAGATAAAGTTAAAAAGTTGCTAAATTAAGAAACTGGGGCTTGTGATCAGCACAGACCGTTGGAGAGCTGACATAAAAAGCGTGCTGGGGGTAAAACCAGAAGGGAAATTAAAAACAACTATTATTTTTAATTTTTATTCCGCTGCTGCTGTTAGTGATAGTAGTAATCATAACATGAGAATTTTAACTCGTGGATTTTAACACATCATAACGGGAACGGCCCGAGGAGGGGTCTTGACACTGCGGGAGCTGGCTGCCAGTGCCGGGAGCAGGCTGGCTCCTGGCAGGGAGCAGCTCCCAGCCCTGCCCCTGCCTCGTTTGATGCCACAGCGAGATTTCGGTGGCTGTGCCGTGAACAGGCGCAGCCCTTTCTTTTCTAAACATGTGTGCTTTGAAAGGGAAAAGGTTGCTGCCAGCATGTCTGACTCCTTCGTCCTGACAACATCCGACCATCCGTGTTATCAAGCCTTACTGGGACCTATCAAGAGACATAGTTAAACAAGCTGCTGTTTATCTGGGGGAAGCTGTATTAATTGCGCAGTGGGATAAAGAACTGGCCGGCACCAGGCAAATCTCTCTGGCATGGGAAAGGGACGGCCGCCTCCGCTAACAATGGGCTGGGCAGAGAAAGTCACTCCGTGCTGGAGCCCTTTTGCTTTGCAGACTTCACAATTTTTTTCAATAGCTCGAACTCCTGTGTTTTGTTTGCCCGTTTTAAAATAAGACCTCAGTGATGGCTCTGCTGAGGGCTGAGTGGCTCCAGGAGAAGCGCCGCTGCAGGAAACGCCGGCACGGGGCTGCGGAGCCGGGCTGGGCTCGGGAGCTGCGACCCCTCCATCCTGTCCTGGTCACCACTCGCTGCCACGGCTCACCCTGACCCAGCCCAGGGCCGCTCTGGGCAGGAGCTGCTGAGCTTCCAGCCAGGCATCCCAAAAGGCTGCAGCACAGTTCTGCTCCATGAGCTCCCCAGAATCCCAGAATGGTTTGAGTTGGAAGGGACCTGAAGGATTATCATTTTCCAACCCCCGCCATGCACAGGGACACCTTCCACTAGAGCAGAAAATGTGTTTGGGGTTTGCTCGGTGCTGGGGGCTTGGGGACGGTGCTGGTGTTGGGGTTGCAGGCTGGGGCTGGGCCGGGGAGCTGCTGGTCATGGAGGAGGTTCAGTGGTCCAAGGGAACCTTCTCAGCAGGGAGTGCTTGGAAAAGATGCTGGTTTTCCCAAGGGAACATGGCTTGCCAGCACTGTTGTTACCCCATCTTGGAGCAAGTGTAAAAGGAGACTTTGCAGCCAAAGCCGATCAAATAATCTAACAGCGAGGCGTGACTGAGAGCACGGAGTTCAGCGCTGTTTGTGGGCTCATGCTCCTCATCTGCTACCCAGAAAACTGGGATGGAAATATTTCCAAACCGCCTTCTTTCACAGGGTTAAACTTGGAAATTGTTACTCAGAGTGTGTGGTTTGCTGGTGCAAAAAACCCACCCAAACCCTCAGCCAGCTGCAAGCTCAGAGCCATTGATTAATGCTCCAAAAAACGGCCGAGAGGCAGCAATGACCCACCTGGCCCAACCAAAGGGAGAATTTCTTCCTGATGGCAGCAACTGGTTCAGTTTGAGCATGATTCCCTTATCAGGTGAAGGGAGTTGTGTTGGCCTGCAGAGCCCAGCTGGGCTGTGGGATGGGGAAGAGAGGGAATTTCATCCATGCTGTGCCATGGAGGCAGCAGTGACCAACCACATGGGCAGAAGCAGCCCTGCATCACGTCCTCTTGTGAAGAAGCAGATTGTCATGGAGGGGCAGCTTTCATCTGATGATGCTTCACTCAAAGCAAGATGTAAGAAAAGGGAAACTACCAAATGAATCACATCCCTTTTCTAATCTTATTTTCTCTTGGGGGTGGATTTGGGCATGCTCCAAAGCCACAGGCTAATTTAAATCAGGAGAAAGGTGGCTGTGAAGAGCAGAGAAGCAAGAAAGCTGGGAAAAATGGACAGAAATATTTGTCCTTCCATGAATGAATATCTGTCCTGCTGGGAAATGGCCACATCTGGTGATAGAAAACAGAGGTTGCTTCTAGACACTAATCGCCTGCTTTTTATCTGGGGTTCACGAGCCATTTTAAATACTGTGTTGTGATGTGACTGGGGGCTTAGGAGGGGGAATGGTTCCTGGCTTCCCCAAGTCTACTGCCCTTCCTAGGGGATGCTGACAAATGTCTTGGGGAGATAGTGAGCAGCTTGCAGGAAGGAGCCTCTTCAAAGTCTTCTCTCCCTTATCTCCCCGCTGGAGTTGTTTTGACAGCGGCCAGTTAGAGACAGGAGCCCTTGCTGGGATGAAGTCAAGATTGCAAGAAAAAAAACAAACCCAAGAGACTGCATCGGCAGCACAGGCTATAACTCTCCTTTGGAGCAGGCAGATGGAGTCTGTGGGATTGCTGCTAGGCCAGGGGAGCCCAGCCAGTCTAAATAGTCCTGGAGGTAACATGAAAGGTCATTGCTGGTGGAGTTCAGCAGTTTAGTGCTGCCAGAGCTCCGATTGCTGTTGCAGCTCGGAACAGGCTCCTGGCTCCTGGTGGGGTTTGTGATAGGGCAAAAGCAGCCCCTGCTTTTCCTTGCCCTGCTGGGTTGGGGAATGGTTCAGGGATCTCACCTGTCTCAGGGCTCTCACCTGGTTCCTTGGTGAAGGGCTCAGGCTCTCCCCTGGATTCCTCACTCCATTCCCTTTGCAGCCCCGTGTGTTACCCATCCCCGTGTGTGTCCCCGGCTTGCTCCCGCACCGTTCCACTCGCTCAGAGGTCTCACCCTGGCTTCTTTCCCACCTCCTGTGCCAAGTGCTCTGTGCCTGACCCCCCCCCAGGCTGCTACTAAAATCCCTGGCAGTCAGATCCCAGGATGGAGCCAGTTCAGGGACTGTGCTTGCCCTCAGCTCCACAGTGCCCAGGAGGGAGCTGGGGCACATGGCCACTCAGTCACCCCTGTAGCCATGGAGGTGCCCCACCTGGCTGTGCCAAGGGCTTGCAGCCAGGTAACTGTGCCCCCAAATCAGACCCTGGCATTCCAGCGAAATTTGCTGCCAAAGCCGTGCTGGAGAGCAAAGCCAACACGTGCCAGGCCTAAAGAAATCCAGCTTTGACAAATGGTCACCAAAAGAAATTCACTCTGGTGGCTCTGGTGCTTCCCCCAGCAGCCTCTGCCATCTCAACAGGCAGGTGAAAGGCACCCTGGCACCTTTTGGACCCGTGTCAGGCAGCAGTAGGATCCCACTGGATTTTCTGTCACCCCAATGCCCCTCTGTCCAGTCATTTCCATTTAAAGAAAGTTAAAGAACCAAAGAACCAAAACTGTGCCTCTCTTTTTAAAGGTTTTGGCAATATTTTTAGCCGCTTGAGCTATGTAATCACAGCTCCATGACACAGAGAGATAAGTTAAGTATGTAGGAACACAGATGGGATCTGGGATGTGGCCCAGCTAGTCCTGTACCCTCTCTCTGACAGTAGCCAGCAGGAAATGAATGAGAAATTTTTGCAGAAATGGCTGGAAAGATGATAAGCCTCTCTCCCCAGATGCCGCCTCATGGACTATTTCACTGAAGTTCCTTTGTAATGGGTTAAAAAACCAGTTTCCAAAATCCCTGTCATTTTTTACTTGGTTCCAAAAATCAGAGAATCACAGAATCCTGGAATGTTTTGGGTTGGAAGAGACCTTAAAGCCAATCCCATTCCACCCCCTGCCATGGGCAGGGACACCTTCCACTACCCCAGGTTGCTCCAAGCCCCATCCAGCCTGGCCTTGGACACTTCCAGGGATGAGGCAGCCACAGCTTCTCTGGGCACTGTCAGCTGATGGTGCTGAATGTGCTGTCCCTGCTGGAGTATTCCATATCTATTCATACTTCCATGCAAAACCTGACTGGATGCAGTTACACACAGAGCTCTTCCTCAAGCCCAATTGACTCAACATAAGAAATTCTCCAAATAATATGATTTCCACATTTTCAGTGAGATTTACACCCTGCAGGGCCTCTGGAGCCCCCATCTGCTGCTGCCAGGTGAACCTTGCTGGCACTGTGCCCTTTGCTGTGGGGGTGGGATGGGGCCAGGGGATTTGATGGACTGATGAACACCCTGACCTTGGGATTCGATGCCTCTGAGTGACTTCCAGCCATCAGCACATATCAGAAACCCGAGGTTTGCATTCGCAGTGGAAAAGGCTGTTGGGTTTTTGGCCGGTTTCAAGCAGCACTGGAGCATCCTTGATGCGTCTATAAATAAGGAATTATTATTTCAGGGACCCTTTGCATTAGTGGTTGCCATGGCAATGAATGGTTGAGTCTCTGCTGGGGCCAGACTGAGCATTATTGTCCAACGTTCATCCAAACAACTTCCAGTCGTGGTGCAGTCACTTAAAGACTCAGCAGATGGTCTAAAGTAAATTCTGCTCCAAGCTGTGCACCCTGGCACAGTGCCACGTTCCAATATCGATGCTGAATATGTAAGGACTACTGGATTTCTCTGTTTAAAAAAAAAAGTTTGTTAATTGTCTGTACCAAGCCTGTCTAATTAATCGCACATGGATCCACCGTCACGCGCAGGGAGAAATGTGAGTGAATCCATTCTGCCACGATTTCCCAAAGTGCTCTAAGTGCATGTAAAAGCTGTAATCAGGGGCTGTAATGGCTTCCTAGTTGGAGGCTGCTCCGTAGCCTATGAAAATATGCTGTGTGGAAATAAACCATTTGTGCATCAGGCTGAATTAAAACCAAATGCTTGAACTTCTAATTAATTTTTTTTTTTTTTTTGAGTCAGGGAAAGGAAAAGCTTAATTACCACCAAAACCCTCCCTTTTTCTTTCTTTCTTCTATTATTTTTTTTCTCATGTCGTTGTTCATAATTTAGCTGTGTCCCATAGTTTTGGGGACATCTTGCATTCCTGGCCAAGTGGCCCCAAAAGCCAGGTTGGCTTTGCAGGCTACCTGCCCATGTGGTCCTTGTTGGCCCTGCTTTCAAAGTTTACTGCAAACACATGGATGGCTGCCTACACATTCCAGATGCTAAGAAGGCTTTAGGAAAATGGGGGGGAGAGAAAAAAAGAGGGAGAAGTGTGCGTGGGGCGGAGGGGGAATAAACAGAGTTAAGGAGATCCCGTTCCTGGCGGACAGAGATGCTCCTTCCATGGGTTTGTTGTTCCTCCCTATCTTGCACCCTGTATAATAGAGGGCTTTTTTTGAACTTTAACATTTGGACTCCTTAACAGACTGTTCTTTAGTGTGGTTTGGGAAGGACAAAAGAAGACTTTTGTTGATTTGGCATAAATTATACAGTGGGTATTTTTGGCAGAAATGTTGGAGTTTGATGCTTTTTTTGTTGGTTTGGCAAAATATACCTTGAAATCACAAAAATATGCTTCTAATTACAGAATGTATGTTGCAGTGATGTGGGACAGTGAAGTAAGGAACCTTTCAGTATTTATATTAACTGAATCAAAAATTTAACCTCTTCCTGTTGAATGTTTACAGCTGGAACCCAGTCAAGGAATCTGAGGCTGGAGCTAGTAATGCCTAATACATTTCTGCCTCAACAGCAAAGATAAGTAATTCATTATTCAGATTTTAAGCATTCAGCAGGCCAGTCCCTGCAATTAGGGCTTAGACTTGCTTGAGAACTGTCAGGTACCCTGGGCCCCACATTTCAGCTGTGTGGTGATGTTTTATGAAGCCCTACATGAAGAGAAATCTTGCAGGGAAATAAAAGGGCAAAACTGCAATGAAAACAGGGTTTTGTTCAGGCTGAAAGCTCCTCCTGCCTCGTTTGTCACTTGAGCATTTCAGCAGCCTGCTGAAGTTCACAGGCAAGAGCAAAGCTGTCTGCACTGCCCAGTGGTTCTCCATGCAGCATCACCCAGCCCTGCTGGATCTCCATCCCAGCCCATCCTTCCAGGGCAGGGTGGCAGAGTGCTGACTCTGGATCTCCAGCTGTGATAAGATCGTTCTGCAGAGGAGTCAATGACCCTAATTAAGAGCCTATGTAATGTTTTGCCTGAAGAGCTTCCTGTGCGTGGCTCTCCCAACATGCCTGTCTTGTTCAGAGATGCTCTTTCTGGAATTACCATTAAATTGCAGCGCTGGGTAATTGCTCCGAAGGGTTGTAAATCCAACTTAACCCTTCCCAGGTTATGGAATGTGAGCGCTGCGGAGCATTTCCAAGGGGTTGGATCTGAGTGCACTCTTTATATAGCAAGAAAGACTTTTCTGGGAGCATTTTTTTTTAAATGCATATATATTTCTCCTGAAGGACTTTTTATTAACCTGGGCAGCAAGTACTGAGTGCAAGAACAACTGACTAATTTAGTGCACCCTAGACAGCTCTGAAGGAGATTGCAAAGGTTTGCTTGACAAAACAGGCACCAAACATGTCAACTTTTGGGAAAGTTACAGAGAGACTATTATGGTTCCAGCCCCCTCCAACACCAGCAGTAGGAAACTACCTCGCCCTGCGGCATATGGGCAGCAAAAAGCAAAAACAATGAGTGTGAAACCCACTCTGGCTCTATATGTGCAGCCTCGGCTTCAGCAAATCCTATCAGCTCTCACGTCATAAAATATAGAAAGGAATAAATGTTTTCCCCTTCCCGTTTCTTTAGGAATGGTTATACAATTCCTGTGGTAAAATCTGCTTGGCTGTGCTGGTTGCTAAGATAATATGATCATGTTTTGAACAGGGGGGGAAGCAGTCTTTTTATTGCTGTATATAATGGCTTTTCCTGTTTCTTCGTCATTATAGCCATGCTTTTTCTTTTCTTTTTTTTTTTCCCACGTTTCTCAGTCCTTCTGAGAAACATCAAGAAAAGACTCAGTTTTCTAAGGTGCTTGATGGCAGTAAGGATAAGTGTCTGTGGAAAAGCAGTAGCATGCACACAGGTCAATTATTGGAAAAATTTGTCCCCTCAGAACTCTGGAGGAGCTGGTGGCAGTAGTCATTTTTCTGCTATTGTTTTCCCTTTTTTATTAAAAAAAGGGAGCCCCAATTTTGTGCATGATATTCCCTGGTGATGGTTCAGTTGGAGAGAGGTTGGATTCTCCCAAAAACTCTGGTTCACCGTTCTCAGACAGGTTTTTGTATGGTATTGGGCAGGGGATGGCATCTCTCCAGGCATCTCTTCCCTGCCTACAATACAGAGATAAGGAAATTACAGGATACTGAAAGGACTTGGTGAGCTGCTGTTTTAATGTGCTGTATCTAGGGCAGGGACTATTTATCTTTTCTAATTATCCATCACTCTTTTAAAGTCTCAGTTCCTTTATGGTTCTTCCTGGATACTCTTAATTTTTTCTCAGATTAATATGATGAACAGTCTTGCAGGGAAGGCAAAGGGATGAAATGGAAATGTGGAGTAGAGATCTTGGAGGAGAACTTTGCTCAGGTACCATCAGCCAAGGCTTTGCCACACCGAGGACAGGTTGACCCCCTCTCCTTGTTCCAGGTTTTGGCTTCACACCCTCTCTACACCCCTTGTACAGGAGAGAGGCCCCTCAGCTCTCCACTGATTTCTCCACTTGGGATGATTTCTCACGGAGATCTGAAGGGAAAAAAGTGATCCGTTTCCCATTCTTTGAAGAGAGACCTTTAACTTCCTTGGATAAAATAATGTGTAAAACAATGTTTGGGAAAACTTCCAGGGGGCTCATTTGGGCTTCACAAAGGAACCCTCCGCATTTGAATCCTGATGGGAAGATAAGATAATTCTCCAGCACTGTTTAGTTATCGTAGGGTATAAACAGCCATCCTCTCTTCATCTCCTGAGAATGCAGTGCTATTTGGGAAAGAGTGTGAGGAACAATTAGAGCAACTGGAATAAACTCCACATTCCCCAGGAGACCATGGACTCTGTCCCCATCCCTGCTTGAGGGCTGTCAGTAGGGCTGTGGATCTGAAGGTTGCTGTTCATGTCTCCAGGGCGATTTGCTGAGGTCTCCAGATGATTTTAGTGTTTTAAAGAACCCAGACTTTAATTATATGCACAGTCATGGCCACCAGCTCTTTCCCTGGCATCTGTCAGTTCCCCAGAAGCTATGAGTGCCATTGCTGAGCTGTGCTGGGGGAACAGCTGGGAAGTCTCTTGAACAATCCAGGATGGGGGAGAAGAAGCATTTAAGGGGCAGGAAGAGCCTTCGGGGACACGGCCCCACGTGTGCTGTGCTGGCAGGGAGCATGGCAGGGATAATGGGAGGAGCAGGGACGGGGCTGTGGCTTCTCCCTCGTGGCATTTGGCTCTTTGGCCCGTGCGGCAGGGCTAGGAGGGGAGGGAGCCCTGCTGGAGTTGGCTTTCCAGCCTGGAAGGGATCAGCCATCTCGTTTGTTTGCATCCCAGTTTGGCCGTGGGTTTAAAGGGAAAGCCTGGCTCCGTGAGAGCAGGCACAGCCAGCAGGAACAGCAATGTATCCTACCCTTATCTAGAACCTTTACTAATCAGCTTGAAAGTACCTCAGGGGGAGGTCAGAGGTGTTATCCTCATTTAGCGGGAGGGGAACTATTACTCATTTTGCTCTTGACATTTCTCCCCTTGCTCTGTTGTTACCAAGTCCTGCAAGAGCAGAGAGATCCCTTCCCCTCGGATTTATCTGCAGGGAAGGATGCTGGAGCAGTGACAGCGTTGGTTGGAGACCTGTGAGTGAGCAGAGCAGTGGTTAAGTCAGCCAGAGGAATGTTTTGCCAGTTTGTCTCTGTTATTTTTTGTTTGTTTGTGTGTTCAGCAGAGCACTCTGTTATCTTCCGCCTGTTCCGACGCCATGCTTTTCCTGTTTAAAATTCCGACTTCTGATTTTCCCTTTGGGTTTTTGTTCCGTTATTTTTTTTTCTTTTATGCTTCCCCAATTGTTCTAGTTTTATGTTCCCGGCACCAATTACCAAATGATATCTCAAGAAGCATGTGAGGACACAATAATTTGGTGCCTCTCTCCTTCTGATGTGTTCCCTGTGCAACGCTTGGTTCTCCTCTCTTTCTTCCAAGACCAGCTCAATATTTCCCTGTCTCATTAACTAAATTTTACCTGGTGATCCCTCTTTGCAGAGGGAGCTCATGACATGAAGGAGGAGGAGCTGAGGGAGCTGGGGAGGGGCTCGGCCTGGAGAAAAGGAGGCTCAGGGGGGACCTTCTGGCTCTGCACAACTCCCTGACAGGAGGGTCGGGCTCTGCTCCCAGGAAGAAGGGACAGGATGAGAGGAAACAGCTTCAAGTTGTTCCAGGGGAGGTTTAGAGGGGATATTGGGAAAAATTTCTTCACAGAAAGGGTTTCCCAGCCCTGGCACAGGCTGCCAGGGCAGCGGTAGAGTCAAAAATCCCTGAAAGTGTTCAAAACACATGTGGATGTGGCACTTGAGAACATAGTTTAGTGGTGAACACGGTGGTTGAGCTGGTTGATGGTTGGACTGGATGATCTTGAGGTCTTTTCCAACCTAAAGCATTCCATGATTCTTAAACTAGAGACAAAGCTGGAGGAGAAACACAAGTTCCTTCCTGGGCACTCTGGTTGCTGTTGAGTGCATTGGATGGTTTTGAAGGTCTTTCAAGCCATGAAACAGAGGAGATGTTGAGACTTGGGGCTCTGCAGGTGTCACTTATTCACTTGGTGCTTCTCAGGGTTGATCTCTGTGCCAGGTATCGCACAGAGAAGAGGAAACTCTGTAAAGGGACAAAACATCCCCCAGACCCTGGGGGTTGGAACAAGATGGTCTTTAAGGTTCCTTCCAACCCAAATGATTCCATGATAAAATCTTAAATTTTTAATCATCGGTTTATGACTCATTTCACACAACATTCTTGTTTTATATAGAATAGGATTTCAAACAGGGAATATTCAGTAAATTGATTGTTGGGGATAGAGAGGTTGAACTTAGAGGATTGTTCAGAATCTCCAATACTGGCTGTGGGTACAGAGCACTCAGAAGTTTTGTGGAAATCCAGAGGCAGTAATGGTGCAGCTTTTACAGTTTTGCTGATTTCTGTGACAAATTTGGGCTGTTTTGTCAGGAATTGTACGACAGAACTACAAGATAGTGTGAAAGAAGTGAAAAATCAACAGTCTGCAAATGGAATGAAATAGGACCAATATTTAGTGAGGACTGAAGTGCTGTGGGCCCATCACAAAGACAAGTTGCAGTGGTTTGGATCCCTGTGCCATGAATCCCAGCAGGAATGCTAAGGAAGCAGTTCTGTGCCTCTCTCTCACACACACAAACACACTCAGTATTTTGTAAAGATGTTCCTTTGTCCCTCTCTGCATGGGAAAATGTGCTTTCCACCCAAATATAAATTAGTCTGCAAACTGCAGCCTGCAATTCAGGAGTCTGCGTTTTTAGTGGCAAACTCTGCAGACCATTTTGGCACCAGCTCTGAGCAAACACACCAGAAAAAAGGACTTTGGGTGAGCAGTGAAGAAGCAAACAACCTGAATTCACTATAATGAACTTTTTTGGAAGTCCTGAAGAACATTTTCACGGCAGGGACTATTTTAAAATGCATTCTGGGAATACAGAACTCAGAGAAACCAAAAGAAAGCCAGCAAAAACCAAGCTCAACTCTATCAACAACAGCAGAAATCAGAAGCTACTAGTGCTTGTTCCCAGATCGTGAATTAATGCCAGGGAGTAACAACCTGAAGGAATCACGATCCCCTCACCCAGACAGTCCCAGATTTTGCAGGTTCCCTTGACGTCTCCTATTCCAGCATAGTCCCTGATTTGTGGCATTCAGCTTTTTATAGTTTTGCTTATCCTAGCATTTAAGGTATTTTCAAACTTTCATACACTTTAATTTGTTACATTTGGAATGAGACGCTGGGTTTAGCACATAAAAAGGGTATTTTCCTTGGAGATGGGATGAACAGTTCAGTGAGGAGGAACTTCTGACCGTGGCGGCCTGCCATCCCTCAGGTAGAGCAGAGTACAGCAATTCCCATGGCACAGCAATCCCAGCAAAAGTCTCACATGGACAGGGAGCACCTGGGATAGCCCAAAAGCCCAGATCTGCCCAGTCCCTGGGAGACACCGGGCTGGGAATGGTTTCCAGTGGGTTCAGGGGAGCTCAGCACCCAGCTGGATCGCATCCACAGGATGGAGGAGGGAGCACAAAGATCTTGCAGGATAAATGGAGCAGAAGATCAAGTTCAGAGACATTTTGTTGGGGGAATAGCTGACCTGGTTGATCAATCAAAGGTTGATGATCGTGGAGGTCTTTTCCAACCTAAACGATTCTGTGGCCTCAGCCAGATCTGACTGAACCAGCAGTGGGTTGTAAGGAGGGCCAGCATGGCTGGAATGGGCAAAGGAAGGTGGGAATGGTCTTGAGATCCTGCAGCCATCACTGGTGGGTCGGGCACTGGGACATGGCATTTGCAGAAAATTTCATTAACTTATTAAGCATTTGACTTTCCCCTGCTTCAAATTGATCCTGTGGCAGCTCAGACCCTGTGCCAGGGAATTGAGTTTGGATTTTTTCCTCCTGCGCCATCCCAGTATGGTGGAAAGGGTCAATCTTTGGAGCAAGAGAAGTGTTTCAGAGGGATAAATCCCAAGTGAATTCGGGTGGTGTTGTGAAGGAGCACCATTTCCCCCCTCTGCCAGGGAGTGTCATGGCTTCAGTGCCACTTTTCTGCTGAGAGAACTGCCATGAAAAGTCCAACAGGGAAAGTCTCCAGACTTGGGCAACACACAAAATTCACTGCAGAGTTCTGTGCTTCTGTGGATTCATCCCACACTTCTTTAGACATTTCACTGCATGGGATGCCTGAAGTAGAACTTGGCTCCCTCTGTAGTGGAGGAATGCAGGTGAACACCTCCAGGGATTAATTAAGATCTTAGGGAGTAATTAAGGTCTTAAGCAGTGCCCACTGGAGATGCAAAGAACTCTCCATGTGCTGTGGAGGGAGCCTGAGGTGACCAGACTGAGAGAGTTGTGAAATGTCTGTGTAGGATGGGTTCAGTCTTGGCTCAGGACTCTCTGCATGCTCTGAGTAC
The DNA here is from genome assembly GCA_013397115.1 of Edolisoma coerulescens. Classification (NCBI taxonomy): domain Eukaryota; kingdom Metazoa; phylum Chordata; class Aves; order Passeriformes; family Campephagidae; genus Edolisoma; species Edolisoma coerulescens. Next base: position 489,119 of record VWZW01005333.1, on the reverse strand, counting down.
TGCAGATGGTACCAGGGACCATAACTTTTATCCATCCCTTTCAGGATCTCTCTGGCAAGTGAGAAAACAGGAAACATTACACACAGATGAACTTCCACACGCTTTGCTCCCTCTATCTCAGAATGTTCCCTAGTGCTTGTGGTATCATTTTGGATGGAAAGTTCTCCTTGACATTTAATTATTATCAGAATTACTCATTAGCACTGTCGTCATCTCAAGGAGTTTGGCCACTGATGGACCTGGCCTTGAAGTTTGAGTTAGGTCAGCATTTCCCATGTCTTTGTAGGATGGTGGATGTGTTTGGGATGCAGCCTGTGAAAATTATTGTGTGGGAACAGCTTTACGTGAGGGAATTCATCAATCCCCAAACTTCTTTTAGGGAATTTTAGGGACCTTATGGGAGTGTCCAAGAGCCCATCTTTACTGAAGGACAAGGGATGCTGGGTCCAGGATCCATCTTTATGTTTGCTGAGCTGTTGCAATGGGAATTTGTTGCCCAGCTCTTGGTTGGCAAACACGAAATCCAGAAAGAATATTCACCTTCAAAGGAATGCTGAAAACACTGTGATTTCCCAGATGTTCCCCATTTCCACAAGTGCTTACTCACATGTGATTTCTCCCTCATGAATTTAGGGTGTTATCGTGTTGATAACACACAGAGGAGCATCTCAGCCCACAGCTGTGCACATCTGGCTGGCACAGCAGTGCCCTGTGCTGCTGGCTTTGATGCTGGCCCTGTGGAGCCTCTTTCCCTGCTCTTGCTTAGCCCCAAAGCTCTGCCCCTACATCCGGACCCCCTCCAGACCCAGCAGCTCTTCCAGCCCCACCTGGGCTCGGCAGAGACATGCCCCATGCCCAGGCAAGCATCCAGCAGGTCCCTTTGGGAATCTGGTGCTCCTGGCTCCCCCCACAAACTCTTTCCGCTGCCCCAGGCGCTGACTTTCCCGACTGTGATATCAGAGATTGGATGGATTATCTATGGGCTGTTTCCAGACTGCTGTTTGTTTGGAGAAATCATATTGGAGATAAGATGGTAAAATACAGATAATTAAGTTTCCTTGATATGAGTATAATTGTGAATTGAGATTTAAATAGCCTGCTTTGAATCCTGCCTTACGTGCCTCTCCCAGGATTTGCTTTGGGTCTCTGCTGAAGGAGACGAGGGGGAGAGTCCTGCATTGTTGACATTTGCTCTACAAAAACATTTCCAGCTCTTCTTAGGGCTTTTTTCAGAGAAAGAAACCAGTTCAACCACTTCCCCACGAACATTAAGTTCTTTACACAGCCCAAGAACAGGCTCCCTGGGCTGGCTTCGATTCATTCCTTTGCCTTGCTCTCATTAACACCTCTTCGGCTCACACTGGGGAAATTTGGGAAGTTTCATCTCGAACAGAGGGCAAATTGAACCGTGAGGAGACCCTCCTTAACAATGTGCAAAGCCCTTATACAGGGACCTGAAAGAAAATAGAAAAGCTTTCCAAACCTGAAGGCTCTGCTGTCAATTATGGCAGCCGTGAAATGTAATAAACTTTTTAAATGGCCCTGATTGATGCGGGATTCTGTTTACTCTGGTGCTCCAGCAATAAACGCTCTGTCACAGCAGCCCCTCCATGGTGTGGTCTGGGCTAACGTGGGGATGTGGGGTTTGTGAGCTCAGGGAGGTGCTGGCAGTTCAGGACCTGCTCCTTTCCTGTCCAAACTGCATCATGTCATAAGCCCGAGACACAGTCTGGGGGAAATGAATGAGCAACCGAAAAGAGAGTTCAAAGCAGAGAAGTCTGGGTGATCAACCAGTAGCAATTATCCCCAATCTGCCGGAAACCGAACTGTCTCGGGCTAATTTGAGCTTTCTGAAGATATTAGACTGCTGGTTTGAATCATATTCCTGAAACTGGGTAAGAGGCAGATGAATCATAGAATGGTTTGGGTTGGAAGGGACCTCACAGCTCATCTCATTGCACCCCTGCCATGGGCAGGAACACCTTCGACTATCCCAGGCTGCTCCAAGCCCCGTCCAACCTGGCCTGGTGGAATGTTGAAAACTGGATAAATTTGTAACCCAGGGTAAATCTCCACTGCAGCCTGTGCTGAGCAGCTGGGCTTGGTGCTGGCCTGACCTTCATCCCTGAGAGCTGGGACCAGGGCAGAGGCTTTGCCATCGTCCCAGCCTTGGTGCTGGCACATGGATCACGTCAGCAGAGCTCTGGGGCTGCCCGCAGGACACACCAGGGCCGGGGCTGACGCTCAGCAAACGCCTTCCACTGCCTGGAAGGTCAGGGGAATTTTTCATAGGAAAGACGTCGTCCCATGCTCTGCTTTCCGCCTCCGTTTCAGGCTGTCCGGCTGATTAGGGAGAGATTACTCGGAGAAGAGGCAGAGCAGTGCTTATCGACTCGGGGTTGTGTTTGAGACAGAAGGGTTTTTCTCATTGTCATTAAACCCCTCTGTGTGTGTGAGGGTAAAATCCTGTGTGAGGCTGCCGGGCTGCGCCGTGGAGCTTTGAAATCCGAGTGGGCTCCTCCAGGCGATGTTTACACTACAGCATAATTTGTGTGTGTGAAAGAGCCTCTACTTCTGTTTCAGCAACATTACAAGGATGGAAGTAATACCCTGTGACAGCCTCTCTCCCTGCTCACGGACACGTTCCGGGGTGTTTGTTCAGGAGAGACTCCTGGCTGAGCAACATGGAGCAAACGTGTCCCAAGCAGATGGGGAAACCATCCCAAAAAGCAGCTCCTGCCCCAAACTCACCCATCAAACCCCTTTTGTGGGCATTGCCCTGCCAGAACCTTAACTTGGTGAAGGCTTTGGATCCTTTGCTGCTCATTTCTCTCCAAAAAGTGTCATCATGTCCCTTGACCACTCAAACACAGGGCACACCATACCATCAGGGACATTGGTGGGTCTTGGGGCAGGAATGTTGCTGGAATTCCCAGCACCTGCCTGCTTCCTTGAAACATCCTCATGAGAAAAGAGAGTTTCCTTGATAAAAACGACCCATTATCTCAAGCAGAGCTTTATAGTGCTATAAAGCAATTTCTGCCCTTTCAAAAGTGACGCGTCAGTTGTGAAATGGAAGTTCTGTAATGGTGTAAGAGAGACCTGAAAACACAGGAACAACCATCCTGACGCCACCAACAATTTTGCTAATGGTCAGTTGTGCAAGCAGGAGAGAGGCAAAATTACATCTGACTCCAAATCCCAGCCATCTCAAAATCTCTGTCTCCCCCACCTCCTTGAAAGAGCATCGTTAAGTGGGTGTTTAAATAGATTTAACTGGAATTATTTGAACTTGCTCAAAAAAAATCACCCTGTGAGAGCTCCAGAACCCAGTGAAATTATATCCTTAAAAGAGGAAAAGAACAGAAATTCCATGAGTGCCATTAAAGATTTGGGAACTCTGATATGGGGAAGGGATTTAGGCACCACACTGTGAAAACCTAAGATGGACGGACAGCTCGAAATCCTTTTACATTTGGGATCAGACATGGAAGTCAGCTCACATTGAACAGTGACTGCCTTCCCATTCCTCTTCCACTTACAGTAATGGATTTGAGGGCTTCCAAGTGTCCTGCACTATTGATTAGAGATTTTAATGAGCTTTAAATTACCAAAGGGATTTATGGGTCAGGTGCCTTTGGTGGAGGAATTGTTCACAGGCCTGGGGTTCAGAAGCTGCTCCCGAAGCCACACAGGCAGGACTCGGGAGCCTCCAGCTGCCAAGTGCCCGAGTGCCCTTGCCTTGCCCTACTTATCTGAAGAGGCTGTCAGCATGTTCTATAACCAGTGGAAACCACTTTAGAGCTGGAGCCAGACACCGAGGTGCCGGGGTCCACATTTCATTTCTGTGCCTGGGAAAGTTCGGAAGCAGATACGGCCAGAGCCTTCTCCCAGCAACATTTTTCTGCCTATCTCATTCTCAGCCCTGAGCTGGCATGTCTGGAGATTGACACAAGCCCTGTTATTTGTAGATATTAAGGTTTTTCCCTAGAAAAGAGAAAAATGTGGCCATCAGAAATTGCTGCAGAAGATGAAGCTGTAGCAGTTTTTAGTGCAATCTGAGAATTTTAATTGTATGTTTGCAGAGAATTTCAGCTCCGCTGTGGGAAGCGTGTCCCAGCACACTCTAAACCCCAAAATCCAGCGAAACTTCTGCTTGAAATTCATTCCATTAGCAGCTATTTGGGTGTAATAACATTCAGGAAGCACATTGGAAAGTTGTTCTAAACTGGTTCCTTTTGGACTGTGTAATTAAACCAGTTGTTCATTAAGAAGTGCCACTAACAAAGCTTGGTTTTGTTGGGATTTGTAGTCTCTGGCCCTATAATAATCCCATCTGGATGATTTCCCATGGCTTGCCCATCTCAGTCCCTGCTGCTCCCATGAGACAGCAGTGGAAGGTGCTGGTCACTGCCGAGGTGCCCCTGGTCACCTTTTTGGGGGAACAAATCCCTGTCTTGTCCCACCACAGGGCAGCTGCTGTGAAATTTGGGGTCTCAAGGTCTCTGTTCCTCTCAGTATTGGAAATTTGGCTCAGCAGGTGAGCCAGGAGGGACCAAGAGCCTTGCAAGCGGCCCAGCAGGGTGATGGTTTCTTTGGCAGGATTGGTGAAAGCTGGTTCCCTGTAGATATCCCAGATATGCCATGGGCTCTCTGGGAACAGCTTTCCCTCCTCCCTCTGTGCTGATCTGAAAGTACTTTGCTGGGATCAGTGGGATTCAGAGGTACACGGTAACAGGAGCCCACCAGGAATGTTGTGTGAGCAAGGGATCCCACACAGATATAGAGACCTCACCTAAAGATGTAAAAATAGAGCTTTGAGTCCTGAATGCTCTGTAATTCCAGACATTTGGACTTCCTTTGTCACGCAAAGCAGTATCATTTTAAAGGAAGGATAATATTTTCTGAGGGACAGGTTATGCTCCTTAAAAAACACTTCAGATATTATTATTTGACACAGATTCTTGGGGAATAAACAGAGTTTAAAAACAGCCAGAACTGTTAGAATTTATGCTGTCAAAATATATTCTGTCAAAATATTTATACCATAAACTAGGATCATTAACTGTCCCCTCGTGCTGCTCCTGGGAAAGGAGGCAGAGGAATCCGAGATGTCTGATGTGTAAATTCCTTCATTTATCGCTGCTTTATTGCCTGGCAGAGCAACAAGTGGCTTCAGAGTCTGAGTGGATATGGATCTGAAGGAATTCCTGTTGTTGAACAGTGCTTCTGTGGGCTAAAGGGGTGTTTTCCAAGTGACATATTTCCAGAGGCACCTACACACATACTTCACATCCCAGCCCACATGCCAGCGCATGTTATTAGCCTGCAATTACTCTTCAGGAGTTGAGCAAGCAGATTCTGCTCCCATCGAGCTGTGTGGCAGCAGGAAGGGGCTTTCTGGGGCTTTTGTGTGTGGAAATAGAGGCTGGAATATGGATGTGCTGAGCCCCTGATGTTCTGATCTCCTTGGTTCTGCATTTCCTTTGCGGAAAAGCCAAGCAAAGTTGTAAAGCCAGGGACAGATCCTCGAGACCAGCACACCTGTGGAATCTCCTCTCCACTCCACTTTTTTGTCCTACAGCATTTAATTAGAAGGTCCCAGGGGCGTGTCCTTTATTTTAAAAGCCAGCACAGTGTGATGCTGATCTATCCAAGGTGGATGGAGATGCACTGATGGACAGACAGATACCCTGAGCTCTGTATCCTGCACCCTCCACAGCACTTTTCCCATGGGCTTCAACAGGTCTGCAACAGAGGGACCACTGACCTTTAATTCCCACTGCCCCCACCAGCAATGAATTTTTTGCCACCAGAAAAAGCAAACAGTACCTCAGTCCTTCATAAAAATTAATTGTCCTACTTCCTGGAATTATTACTTTCTGTCTTATCGCTTATCTATTAATTGCTTTTGGATGGAAAGCAGCAGATAGACAGGAGTGCATTACACACATGATTTGAGGCCCAGGGTTACAGTGTCACCTTCTTTTATTATTTCACAGGAGTTGGGGTCTAACAGAGTGATTGTTAATATTTGCGCTGGTTTGACTGCGAGTGCCTGGAAAAAAAAAGGCATCTCTGAGTTTATTTTTCTTGGCAGAGGCAGTCTGTACATACAATGCATCTTTAGTTTTTGTAACAAGTTGAAAAGCAGCCTGGAAAGAGTGATGCTGAGTCCTTGGTGAAGGACTTCCCCGGGTGAGAGCCCCCAGCAGGGTGTTGCACTGGACCCCATTTCCAAAGGAGGTGCTGGAGCAGGGTCCTGTGCTGTGTTCCCAAACCTCTGCCACTCCCAACTCACAAGATTCCCTTAAAACTCCAGCAAATGCCTATTCTTTTAAAATGTAACAAGGGAGTTCTTTTCTCCGCCTTCTACCTTCGGCATTATTTGGGTTCCTGGGGTTTTTGCTTTTCCCTGGAACCATCAAGGCCAGAAAATGACTCCTGAAAAAAACAGGAAAGTTGAGATTGTGGCACATTCACAGGTCTCCGAGGACCAAGGCCTTAGAAACCCCATCAGCTATGAGGGTACATTTGTAAGAGTTGGCAATGACCAGGTTTTCATGTCCAAGTGTTTGTGCAAGTGAAAGCCCAGATTTTCATTCATCTGAAAATTATATGGTGCGATAAGGAAACGAAGTGCATGAAAAATATGGCCAAGCAAAAGCAGCCTCCAGCTTCAGAGCTGGGGTGAAGGCATGTGAAAATGTGTTCCATTAAGTGAGTGAAATGATGGGTTTCATGTAATGCAGGGGGTTTTTTATCCCTTTCTATTTTTTTGGGACATAAACACGTGAGGAGACATGGGGGATGTGCAGTGAGGGTGTGCAAGAGGCACCTGTCAATAAATAGAACTTCTCCAAATATCACAGAGCAGTGGGTGATCCAGACAAGTTTGTCCATGTTATTAAATGAAAGAAGAAAAAAGATCTGCTGTTTCCTTACGAAATCCTGTCGATTTTAAGGGATTATTGGACATTCAGGGCTGCAAACTGCAGCCACCGTGCCGTAGCACCGCTGCATTCCTGTGGGTCAGAGCAAGGTGACAGCAACAAGTGTCTCACCAGAAAATGCCATCTCTGGAATGATTAACCTCAGGAATACCGGGAGAGGGGCTTTTTGTCAAAGGACAAAGGCAGATGGAGTGCTGGGGGGAGACAATTCATAAACAGAGCTGATGGAAAACGCTCTCTGGGCTCCGGGCCAAGGGCAGCGGGCCTGGCTCCCTGCTATCTGTATGACCATTTGCACCAGTCCTGGGGGGATAAATGAAGCCACTGAGGTTTGATAGTGTGCTGCAAACATTTTGTTCTTCTTTTGCAACGTGTCAGCCTTTAAAGACACCAGTGTGGAGTGCAGGGCAGTGGAAATACATCCCCACAACACCAGAGCCGTAGCTCCCAAATGGCAGCGCCGGTGACCCTGAGGCCATGGGAAGGAGCCTGCAGCTCGTCTGGAGATGGTCTGTCTGCAAGGGGCTCCTGATGCTCCACAGCAGAGGAGATTTGGAAGCCATCAGGCAAACCATAGGGCTGAGGGATTGGGAGCCATCAGGAATGGGTTGTTCCCTTGGGTGGCAGCATCTGTGCCATGAACAGTCCCCGGTGCAAGACCGGGCAAGGGACAGGAGGAGCCTCTGCCTCTCCTCTTATCCACTTATCCACCCTGCAGGCCTCTCTTTTGCACTGTGGTGGCCCTGCTTGCTCCTTTGCCATGAGAATAAGCCTGGGACAGGCTAGGGATGAGCCTGGGAGAAGCAGGTGAGGATGGGGGCTCACCAAGCCACTGGCAGCCCCTGTGCTCCCATTGCTCCCTCTCCTCCGATACCCAGAGAGGAAATCCTGGGATTCACTGAGACAGGAGCCAAGACAGGCTCCAAAGCCTAAGTCAGCAGCTCATACCAAGCCTGGCCTGGTGACACAGTCACCCAAACCCAGCTGGCAGCCGTCCCTGCCAGGTCCCAGAGCCCCTCTGCAGAGGTGTGAGGAGCAGGTTTGGCTGGCACAAAGGGAAGGAGCAGAAAGGTGTGCTGGGATTGCACTGTTACTGCTGTGCAAAGCCAAACTCTTTTTTTTCCCTCAGAAATATATATGATGCTTTAGGCACCCAGGGTTTGAGTGTCCTCGGGCAGCAGATGTGTCAGGAGTTAGTGATGGTTCCTCTCTGGCACCGTAACAGGAGCTGTGCCAAAGCTTTGGTTGTGAAATCCAAACCCGCGTGAGCCAAGTGTCACTGCCATGAGAGGGAGGTCAGGTTCAGGAAACTGTCAGAGCATGGGGGCTCCAGCCCAAGGATGTCCCGGCCAGCCCCGAGCTGTTCCAGCCCACGTTTCAACTTGCCCACGTTTCCGAACCACTCCTGCTCTCAGCAATTGATACAAGCCTGACTTGTTTTCAGCTGAGGCTGTGCCTGGGTTAGAGGAACCATAAAAAATGTCAAGCATGTGAAAAACAAGGGGTCTCAGGGAAGCCGTCTGGGGTAACAGGAGCACTCCAGGCAGGAGATAAACTGGGGCTGTGCTGGGGGTGCAGCATCACCTCGCCGTGACCGCGGGCGAGACACAACCCTCAGGAACATCCTGCTAAGGAGCCCCCAGAGTGTGTGGGCAGGCTCCTTCCAGGGTGGATGGTTTGTAAAAGGCTTCTCCTGCACAGGGATGTTCCTCCCTCTGGGTTTGTGGGATATTGGTGTTAAGAGGAAAGCAAATCTCCTTGACAAGATCTGGTTGTGGGCTGAGCTCCCATTTTTCATATGAAGAGGCTTTGTGGTACCAGGACAGCCCTTTGCAGGCTGATACATTTTCTGAAAGGATGTTTGAGCACAGATAAGAGTGTTTCCAAAGGTATTTGTGTCCCAGCCAAAGAACTCTGGAATGGGAGCAGACCTGCATTTTATCTCCCAGTGGGAAATGAGTAAAATTAGTTTTCTGGAGGGACAGGGTGAGGCTGGATGTTTAATATCCCAACCCCTAAGTTACACATGGAGATAGCTGAAAGCTGGACTTTACTGGCCAAACTTTGTATTTTCCCTCTCCAAAACTACCCCAAAGTGAATCAGTAAAGTTTCAAATACGATGGAGGTAAGCAGAGGTCACAAAGCAGGAGTCACAAAGTTTGGACGGCTCAGGCTGGTGCTGGGATGCAGCAGGTGGGAACTGAGTCACTGCAATGCAAAAAATCCTCTGAACATTTATCCAGGGCTTTCAGTGGATTAAAATCAGATTTTAAGGAAGGATTTGTCTCCTTTTCCTGTTATTATTTTCCCTTCTCAGCACAAGAGGGATCTGTGTGGCAGTGCAGGGCACTGGCAGGGTTCTAGCTCACCTGCAGAAGGTGAGGGGTGCAGGAGACACAAAAGCTTTTATATAAATGTAGGATGAACCAACCAACCTCCAAAGGAAAATCTTTATTTTCAGAAGCACTGCAGGGAACTGTGCATCCAGATCTCTGGTCAGGGGGATTTGAGCCTCGGATTCCAGCTTGGAGAGCTGAGTCATGTGAAGGCCGCAAATCTGATTCTCTCTCTGTGACCAGACTTCCAGGCTTCAGTGGCAGGCAGGGTTTGGCCTGCTCCAGTCATCCAAAATACATCTGCTTGTCTCAAGTGAAATCTAATTTGGCACTTTTGTGAGATTTGGCCATCGTTAATTATGCCCTCAATTAATGGCATAATGTAGGCTCCGAGAGCTGCTGAACTTGAGTCTGCTGCCGAGTCAGGGCTTGGCTTGGAAAAATGTTGTGAGATGCCATTCTTGGAGAGGATGTTTCACCGGGCACTTCATTTAGGACAAGTCCTAATGTGCATTTGGCTCGTAGAAGAACTAATGGTTGCACGGACCATTTAAACCTGACCTGAGAGATTATAGGTTGGCAACATGTGCTGAGCACAACTATCTCCTTCTGCAAAATGAAACTTAATCACGCACCCAGAAGCAGTGAAACATCAAGTTAGCAGAAAGTTTGCCCTCCTGTTATTAACTCTGATTTGTTACTTTAAAAAACTGCCTCTTACTTGATTTTTCTAATGTGATCTTCCAAAGCAAAGCCCTCCTACTCCCCTCGGAAAAGCAGGAAAGCATATTAAGAGCACTGATAAAAGGTAAACAAACCAGGAGACACAAAGTTTCTTGATATGCTCTAATTGAGCTGGTTTCCTTACTTCTGCTTTGAAAAGGAACAGCCATGAGGCATTCTTGAGAGAGCCAAGTGAACTGCTGTTATCTCAAAAAGGTCTCCTTAATGTCTCGCTCGTGGGGGCTCCAAGTCTGCTCCGGCCATTGCCTGGAAGTCTAAGAAAAGAAGTCTACTGGCCTCTGTGATAAAGCTCCCATTTTTAGGCCTTGGGAAGGATGGGGTTGTTGACAGTTCATTCCTGTGAAAATTCAGTGCGGCCCAGTCTCCTGATTGTAAATGGAAGGGATATATGGCAGCACTAATGCAAAAGGTATGTGATTAGATAGTCCTGTCTGCTATCTGCCCCAGCGTCCTGCTGATAGGCAGCTCTCTCGTGGTGCTAAATGGGAGCCATCAGAGTTGCCAGACTGACGCCAGGCCCTTCATCAACTGCCTCGCAGATAAGGGGGAAGGCTGCAGTCTTCACGTAACACGACGTTTCCCCAGTGGGTGAACTTGAGCATTCCTGGCTGCATCTTTCACAGGCATCTTGAGGGGCCAGAACAGGGATAATTTACAGTTTCATACTGCAAGGAGTCCAGAAGTTCAGTGTGAGGGATTCTGTGGCAGCCACACACGGCTCCCGGTGCCTGCCCAGGCTGGAACCTTCTCCTGAGCGGTTCTAGACACCATGCCAGCAGAAAACCTTGGATGATGGTAGTGTTCCAGGCTCCTCAGGGTGGGAGCCTGCCTGGCCACAGCACAGCCCATGGGATAAGCTACCTCAAACCCTGTGCTCACAGGAGAGACAGAAATAGATGAAAATGACCTGCAGTGAAAGACCCACTCAGGGATGCTCCATGACGGCACCACCAGGGTCCCCATGGGAGATCGGTGCCAGCACTGCCCGGACAGGTCAGCAGCCCCAGTCACTGGTGGGCTGAGCCCTCCAAGGCCTCTGCAGGGCACAATGGAGGTGCCTTCAGCATGGACACGATGGAGCTCCAGGCTGCTCCAGTTTGAGCTCTGAGCTCTGTGGTGGGAGTGGAGCAGGTTCTTGCTCACCTGAGGCTTTGTATAGTGCTGGTGGGGTTTGGTCCACAAACCTGTTGCAGGGACCCAAAGAGATGCCCTTCCATGGGCCTCCCACCCCATAGCATCCAAACCTCTGGAGGGGTAAGCCAGCAAGATCAGCTGCCTCAACTTCTGTGGCCACTGCTGGTTTCTGCTGCTGCTGGGGAGCTGGAATAGGGCTTGCAGCCTGTCTCTGCCATTTACTTGGGCATGTGGGAGATGCTCCTGGAGCCACAGCTGTCTCTGCAGATTTCCAGGAATCTAGGTAAGCTCAGTAGAGTTTTTTCCACCATTAGCTTCCCTGCATGTTGTAGCTCAAGTGAATGATCCTTCTAAAGTCTTTCAGCACTTGGCAGTGGGTGATGACCTTCATAAAACCTGTAAACCCTCCCCAGTGAAATGCACTGCAGCCAGGATCTCAGGTGCACTGGTTCCAGTTAGTCCAGAACATGATTCAAAGGCACCTATGATTTATAGGATCAAATGCCAGCTGTTTCTAGGAACGTGCTGGAAGCTCTTGGTAGACCTGAAGGCTCCACAGACAATTGCATTTCCTCCTTAAGCCTTATCTTTTTCCACACCCTAGAAAAACCTTAGAGCTTATTCATTCATTAAAACAGAGGGGAACTTTCCTCTAATCTTTTCTGGGTGACTCACAGGCTGTCAGAGCTGCCATTGGAGGCGTGACCAGACTGTGGGGATGTTGACCCAAGTTTGCTCTGGGCTTTTTGGCCTGGGTGCCCCAAACAGTGTTCCCATGGCAGAGTGGATTTCCACGTGTGTGCCAAGCAGTGGGTGACACTTATAGCTGGTCCTACAGACCAGAATGGGAGTTATTTGGGTTTGAAGGAACCATGTGCATCCTCCTGTTGGTCCCAATGGTCTCTCGACCCCACACATGTGACACAGCCAGGCTGGAGAGCACAGCTCCCTCAGAGCCATGTGTGGGCTCCTGTTAGTCATTGTTTGCAAGGATTTGAGAGATGGCCAGCACTGATAGAAATGTCTGCGCAGCCCTGGAGATTCATAACTGTCGGCACAGAAGAGCCTCCTACAGAAAATCCTTAGCCTTAAATCCCTAAATCCAGGTGTCAGGCCTTTATTGGCAGCTAGGGCAGGGATGCCAGAGGTCTCCTGTCTGGCAGCTGGAAGGCTGGACAAGACACACAATCAGATATTGCATGGAGTAGGTGTGAAATTCAGTTCAACTGAACTGATCTTCAAAAAGAAAAGAAAAATAGGGGTGACATTTGCAACTAAATGACATCCCTGGGCTGATTGCAGTGCATTTACTTGGGGCTGGTTTTGTTCTTGTCTTGCTTTGTGCTTCCTCTGTCTCTTTTTTAAAACTGTCTTGATTTTCATGTCTTTTCCATGGACTAACTATGCCAGCAATTTTGCAGTGAGGTAACTGTGAGATTTCACATTAAGTTTGTTTCTGATTTCTTTGAGCTGCCAATTTAACAAGGTATGTGAGGCTGGAGGTGTTTGAGTGGGTTCTTGAGTGGGTACAACTCAGATGCAATGCATTGTTTAACGTAAAAAGGAAAGGAGCTTGATTTTGGGGACTGATGGGTGGCACTAGCTCCAACATCCCGTGCGTGGCTGGCTGGGTCTGGGCATCACCTTCTTCAGCCAGGGAAGAGCCAAAAGAGAAAGGAAAAAGAAATACAAATGTATTTCTTGCATGCCTGCTGAGAGCTGCATTTCTGTGTGTGTTAGCCAGGCTTTTGAAGCAAGTTTAGAATTTCAACTTTCATTTTGAAGGAGATTCCAACCACCTCTATCAGGGACATCCTGTCGGATGCTGCTGCTGCAGGGAGTGTGGGCCCTTCATTTCTGGGAGCCAATTTGAAAGCCAAGTTTAAACACGCAGACCACTGCTTATTTCAGTGAATCATGCATGCTTAGGACCTGATCCTGCGAGCTCCAGAACATCTCGTGGGAGATCTTGAGAGCTCTCCTTGATGCTACAATTATCCCTTTTCAACTGGAAGACTAAGGCAGCAACTGTGTTGCTTGGAGAATTGCAAGGGAGGGCTCAGTGGTTTGGGTTCTGCTGATGAAAAGACCCATTAGGGGCGAGCTCACCCCATTAATTGCCCTAGTAGCATCTTGCAATGATGACAAACAAGTGGTTACATGAACAACAGATGTAGTTGGACATACAGCCATGGGTTGTTCCTGCTGCTTGTTTGTTCACTGTTTATATCACAGGTCAATGTAAGGAGCTGACTTGAAGTCCATCACCTTTTCCAGCAGCAGAACCCACCCACGTGGGGGATGGTCACAGGCACATTGTTACATTTTCTCCCATCACATTGTCCGTTCTCAGCCAGTGGGAAGCTCAGGGCTGCCAGTAGCAGGACACTCAGGGATTTCTATGAGGTTTGAATCCAGTTTTTCTCCAAATCATCACCTTTCTCTTTTTATTCAGATAGGGCAGATCTTGGTCTTAGCCACTGGGCAAGATCTGATAAACCCAGTATGAGCATGGTCCTGTACGAAGGAATGAAGCTGTGACTGCCCCATCCCTGGGAAGGTCCAAGGCCAGGTTGGACAGGGCTTGGAGCACCCTGGGACAGTGGAAGGTGTCCCTGCCCATGGGGACAAGATGAGCTTTAAGGTCCCTTCCAACCCAAACCCTTCCAGGATTCCATGATTCTGAGAGCACATCCGTATTCATAGGGACTTCTTTCTTTCCTTTACTGCACATCCTGTTTGCTGCTTGGCAACTGGATTAATATTATTGCACACACACATTAAATGAGGTTTTACCTGCAGTTAGAGTTTATTTCTCATTCTAGGTGAGCAGATCCAAGCCCTGCCATTTTGAAGGCTGCTCTCATTGTCGTACGGAGCAGCTGCCAAAAAGGAGGCAGCTCACAGCGCTGAGGGAATGAGTCACATTCTTACACACTCGACAGGATTAGACATTTCACTCCTTAATGCTTAAATGGAAGGTCATTAAAACAACCCTGTGGTTTGGGGAGGATAGCAATTCCATAAGTTGCTTATTTTGGTGGCAAGTGAAATGCTTGGTTTGAATCTAAATTGGTTCTCACTGTCGTGGCAGAGCGGAGCAGCACGGACGGGCTCCTTCTGCTGCTGCCTCTGTTCTTGCTTTGTTGTGTCCAGCCATGTCTCAGGAAAGTGGGAACCACACTGACACTATTTATGGTTTATAGCAGGGTCCTGCTGGAGCTCAGGACCTGGCAGTGCCCCAGGCAGGCACACGAGAGCCCCTGCTCCAAGAGCACAATGTCCAGGGATCAGGCAAAACAAGGGATATGGGAAACTCTGGGGAGAGACCAAGGCTGGAGGAAGACTGTTATGTTTTACGTGGGGTTAGTGGTCACCACCTTTTCCAGACAGAGGTTTTAGAAAGGCAGTGGTACCTCCCCAAACCTCTCAAGGCAGAATCTTTTTTTATTGTGATAATAAAAATAACTTGCCCCATGAGCAGCGGAAATACTGAAGCTCTGGTTTCCTCCCTATTTTTACCTTGTGATGGGATTTCTGGGTGACAACAAAAAAGCAGCTTCTAATTCCAGCTTTTTCTGACAGAGTATTTCCATCCTGCCAGTAAATTCTTTGGTGTCACATCTTCTGGGCTGTAGTTTGGTCCTTCCCCAGCAGTGGTGCTCAGAGGCTGCTCTCCTCCCAGCTGCAGTGTTCATGGAGCCCCCCACCTGTGGCACAACTAAATTAGGTGGTGACTGACCCATGACTTTAAAAGCCCCTGCCATGGCTGGGGAATGTGTGCACGTGGTCACATCCACTGAGAGCAGATACACAAGCTTAAAAGACCAGGCTAGCACATGAGAAGTGTGCTCTGGATAAGGCCATGATGGGTATGATCTCCCGGTTTCCCAGACTGAGCCGGGGGAGGAGGCTGGACACCAGCAGTGGGTCCAGCTGAGCCAGCATGGAAAGCCTTGGGAAGTGCCTGGAAGCAGCAGCACTTCAGGCTGGGCTCTCCCAGGATACAAAACATCTGCAGCAAGTCGAGGTAAAGCACCATGAAAATCGTTTTCACAGCCAAACATCCCCATGGAGCTGAGATCTGTCAGGCTGTGTCTCCATCACGGTTGCTCCACGCCAATAGAGCTGTGAGCAATTCCCAAACCCAAACGCCTTTTGCCTTCTAATGGAGTGGTTGAAGCTGAGGGGCGGATGATGAAACGTGTTTCTCTTTAATCTGCCTGGATTAGGAATGTTTCATTGCTCACTGGGAAGAAACTCCAGCAGGATAAGTGATGCTAACAGCAGCTAATCAGATGGTGCCGAAGCAAGTCCCTGCACATCAGGCACATGAAGCTGGTGGAAGAGGCAAAGCCTCATCCACGGGGAGAGAGGGGAACACGCTCCCAGTCTGTCAGGGGAAGCACATGAACAAGGTGTTCTCAAGGCCAGGAGCAAGTACAAGTGATCATGGGGAAGGTACCAGCCCTCATTCTGGGTGAATAGTGATTTCAATGAAGGATAGGCAGGAAAATAGAGGTGACCCACCTCAGTGTTGTTTGGGGGCAGGTTAATGCCAAGGAGAGGCAGTTGTTATATGGAAGGGAAGCTGCCAGGCTTTCTTGATGCTGGAGATAATGGAAGAAAGTGAAACCTGGAGTTATTTGGGGATTTTGAGTGAAAGACGCGTTGTTTTAACAATAACCGAATTTAAGGCTCAAGTTTATTTTGGGAGTTGGGCGGGGGGCAGGTGCTGGTTTGTGGTTTGTGAGTCCCAGTTGAACACTTAGCTTGTGTTGTTTCTTGTTTCAGATCTCTATTAATTTTATACATTTTTAAAAGGAAAATAATTAAACGGCTGTGTTCTTTGGGAGATCCATACCAGAACGGCACATGGACTCGGTGTTCAACCTTCTCTGTCATTCTTACAACCATGTCAGTTTTGCATGCATCCCATTCCAGAATTGGTGCTAAAATCTGGGTTTGGCTTCTCTAACACAGATCCAGAGCAACTCCATTGGCTTCAAGTATCACTTGGAGCAAGATCTGGCGCATGGTCTTCTTCCTTTTGTGTTTCCATGGGACCTCTGGTCCCCTCTCTAGGTTGGATGTTGTACTCATATATTCTAAATATTGTCTTACCCACTACCAAAGCAAGTCTCAGCCTCTTCCTGTGATCCCTGGCAGTTTCCTGCTGCTGGGCACCCTTGGTCTTATCCAAAGCGGCTTCAGCCTGAGAGTCTGATCCTGTGCCTGGAGTAAGATTTAACATTGAATGAGGAGCACAGGCTTCAACTGTGTTTTCATCCCCATTGGCTGCTTGAATTGGACCTTGGACTCCCAAATAATGGAGCTGTTTTTCTTTTTAAAACCTAAAGTATATGTTCTGTGGAACCTGGTGGGGCCAGCAGAGAAAACCTTGATACCAAAGCACTGTCTCAGCCTCCTGGCGAGGTCCCTGACTTCAGCTCTGTGGCTTAACCACAGAGCCACCCCTTGTCCCTTTTGATAGGACCATTTATTTGTGAACCAAAAACAAGCTGATGGAAGCCACCACCAAACAGCTCCAATATAGAGAAAGCCTCTGCTGTGCCTACAGAACTCATTCAGCCCAGGGCCAGGACGGGCAGGCTGGGCTGCGGTGGCTCGCAGAGCCACCACTGACGTGGTGACGTGGTGGATAATCATTACATGTCCCTCAGAAGGTTCACAGGGATGAAAAGGCTCTGTGGAATTGTAGATTTTATTTTTTCCCCTCTAAGGCCAGCGTTTGGCTTGGGCTCCCCAAGGCAGTTAAGTTTATTAATAGTCTGTTTCTGGAGCCGAAGTGACTCCATAGAGGGGAGTTATTCCATGCAAAACAAAACAGGAAAAGAAAACAATGTCCAACTCCTCAGTGCTGGAGGGGTGCTCAGAGAGCTGCATTGTTCCACCTTCTCACATGAAGCAGAGGAGACCCAGGACAGAGCAGCCCTGGCAGGAGGAGGGCAGTGAGGTCAAGCCCAGGGCCAGAGAGAGCATTTGGGGATGAAATGTGACTGACTGCTGAAAATGAGTCTGTTCCTGGCCAAGTCACTGGTTTAAGCATTCAGCAAGAGAATCAAAGGGGGAACTTCCCAGGCAGCAGCAGAGCCTGTTATTTGATTGGATCCGAGTGCTCGATCCCTCGGAAGGCAGCGGGATCCCTGAATTCCCATCATCGCTGGCCAGGTGCGTGCTGGGCACTGAGACTTGCCCCAGGTACAGCAGTGCAGTGGAACATTTCCCTGTGTCGTAAACCTGAGGATTTGTGGGACTCCCCAGTATGGGATGCAGTGCACTCCCTTGCCAGCCCTCTGCTGTTGGCTTGATCAGCACTGCTGGTTCCTCCCCCCACACGGTGCTCAGGTGCTTCAGACATGGGGAGAAGGTGGAGCAGGGGGCAGAGGAGGGACAGAAGATCCAGGTGAAGACAACAGCCAAGGAACAGGCAGGCAGATGGCTCTTCTTCCAGAGATAGATTAAAGGAGACCTCTCAGCTCGGGAGAGCCCAGGAGGATGAGGTTGGAATCATAGAATCATTCGGGTTGGAAAAGACCTTTAAGATCAGAGAATCCCAGAATGGTTTGGGCTGGAAGGGACCTTAAAGCCCATCCCATCCCACCCCTGCCATGGGCAGGGACACCTCGCACTATCCCAGCCTGCTCCAAGCCCCGTCCATCCTGGCCTTGGACACTGCCAGGGATCCAGGGGCAGCCCCAGCTTCTCTGGGCACCCTGTGCCAGGGCCTCCTCACCCTCACAGGGAATTCCTTCCCAATACCCAATATAAAGTCCAATCATTGAATACAGCCATTAACTCAGTTGTTTCTTTTTGCAACTGATGTTGTGGGGTTTTGGTCGTGCTTTCCAAGTCTTCTTCCCATCCTGGCAAATAAAGCCACGTGGGCTGAAAAGGACACAGAGTGGGGAAGTAGGATTGCTCCAGCTCTGCATCGTAAGCAACCTGGTGGGAAACACAGGAGACAGTTGTTCCTCAGGAAAGTAACACATGGAACTTTTCCCATGGCAGGGAGAAATGTTCTTTATCATGAAAAACCCAACATCATCCAGCTCCTGCCTTCCCCCTTCTCCTCCTCCTGAGTATAAAATATTCCTCACATGCCTGGTTCTGCTGGGATTCTGCAGCGGTTTGAGCGTTGCTGGCTTTTTTCACTGCCATATTTCAACATGTGCCCCTGTGACAGACAGCAAAGTGCCTCCCAGCAGGTTTAGAGCTGGGGATCATTTTCCTACAAGAGGAGAATAAGCTGTAAACATCCCTTGAACAGCTCTGCTGAAGCCTGAGATGAGTTTGGGGAATTCCATGAATCTTGGTGACAGTACGAGGTATCCACTTAATGACATCTTCAACTTCCAGCAGTTCCAGAAAGTTTATTGCATTAAATCTGGGATGGAAATGGATTATTGGCAGTTGCAAATTTTTGTTCTAGTTCTGAATAAACCAAATTATTTTCTGGGAAATGAGGACTTGAACAAAAATGTTGGTTGAATGCATGGCTGGAGTTGCTTTCCAAACTTTATAGCATTTTAAAATTAGAATGAAGTGTCGGTTAGAAATGGAGATGATTTCAACTCGAAGAGTCAAAATGCTTCATTCTGAAATTCTTCGAATTGCTTCTCTTGGAAATTCCACATCCATACTGAAAGGAAGTGACCGCTCTTGGGCTGGGGCATGTCTAAGACAGCTAATTTTGAATCTTTAGCTTAAAATCACTCATCTGGGTGGAGGAGCACAAGGCCCCTCAGCAGCCACATCTGAGGGAGGCTGAGCTGGGCACCAGGTAGGCTGGAGGCAAATTAACTCATTCCACCACAGGCTCGTCAGCTCCTTTCACTCCCTTTGAACACCACAGAATTCCTCCTAGTTAGTCACTATTTCTACAGTTGCACACAGATTCTTTCCTAAACATTCGCATATTTTATGAAGTCAGAAAACACTTTTAAGATGCAAAAACCCCGATGGCTTTAATGAGTTTAACAATAAACAGGCAGAGACTAAAGCGTGCACAGCACTGGGGTCAAACCCACACTGAATTTCCACTGGCCTCAGCTCGGAGGAGCTTCAAACCTGTGCTTTCACTTCCAAATCATGCTGTGTTGGTGAAAACAGAGTTTTTACTCATGCTTCACACATAAATGGGGAATTTTGGAGTGCTGGGGGTCACTCAGAGCTCAGTGCTGGGTGCTGGGTGCTCCTTTGGCTGGATTTTTGCAGAGGAACCCTTCAGTTTGGTGGTTGCTGCTGGCACCCAGCACTGAACTGGCAGCAGAAAACTTTCTTCACATGCCTTTACATTTAACTGAGGCAGCTTAATTGTTACTCAATGAAAGCCTAAATCTGCAGCAGAGGCATTGCTCCATGCCAGGGAGAGGAGCTGGGATTAAAGAGCTGGCAGGGAGAGACCCTTATGCAAGGGCAGAAAGATCATTCAGAAATATTCATAAAACACGAGACAAATCTTTAAATATTTATTAAAAGCAAAGTTTGACTGTTAATTCCCCCTCAGACATGACCCGTGAAAGAGATTGTAGAGATGGGGAAATGAAACCACAAAGCCAGTAAGGGATTTGCCTGAGGCCTCAGCCATAAATCAGGCTCTGAACTGGAGAGCACCTCCTCCTGCTCCCTCCTGACTCCATCTCCTCTCCCCAGAAAAACACAAAGGGCCGAGGCTGTGGCCGGGCCCCCTGGGTGCCACATGGGAGTGATGCTCAGCAAGGTGTCAGAGCTCAGAGATGAACCCTGCAGCTACACAGGGAGCACGAGGGAGTGGCTGTGATCTCCTTATTTCTCCCAAATCTTATCCTACCATGGTGAAACAACCGGCCTTCTCCAGCTGTGATGAAACAACTGGGGATTGTTGTCTCCAGCTTGGGAGTGCTTTCCTGGCCTTATCAATGAAAACACACCTGGATTTTATCCAGTATTCTGTGTCATTAGTGGGGACAATGATTGGTGTTGGCAGTTTTGTGTTTCAAAAGAGCGTTTAAGTCTCTTTTTGGAATCTTTCTGATTTTGCCCAACTGTTCTGTGATTTTTCATTTGGGTGGCTCCATCCCTACCTGTGCAACCATGAGGCCACCTCTGGACCAGGGGCCCTGGTCCCCCTCCTGGAGACAAATCCATCTATCTGCCTTCCCTTTTGCAAGTTGATTGAGCCTTAGCCCCAGCACCCATGAGCAGCCAGGCTCCCCAAATCCCCCTGGGCTCCCCAAATCCCCCCGGGCTCCCCAAACCCCCTGGGTGCCGTGGCTGTGCCGCCGTCCCCGCCGTGTCACACCGCACAGATGTGCCTGCGGAGCCTCGGCCAGAGCCGCTTCCTCCCGTGGGACTCTCCAGATAAGTCACTTGTGTATTAAAAGTTGTTTACCCCGTGCTTCGAGCAGGATGCTTCCCTTATCTGCAGGCAGAGCCAATTCCCCCAGTGCCTCCGTCATTCCTGGCCGGCTCCTGACTCCGGGCTCGCTGCGCCGGTGGCTCTGCGTTATCTCCGTCTGCAGCGCAGACAGACCCTGCCCCGAGCAGCCCCCAGGCTCACCATACCCACTCCAGTGCCTTCAAAGGCTGAAAATTGCTCTGTAATTTGAATCTTTAACAACATGTGGAGAAATCTACCAGAGCTGGCCTGTATCATATCTCTGAGTGGCTTCATAAATACCACGCTGAGGAATTTAGATTTTCTCGTGTGTGTGTGTCCGTGAGGGATGTTTGTATTCTAAAAACTACATTTTCTGCTTTCCCCTATCTCTGCAGAGCAGCTCAGATCTACTGTGCAGCTCCTTTTCCTGACCCTTCCTTCCATCCCTGTCCCATAGCTCTGGCTCTTGTACCCTCACTGAGGGCAGGGTTTAGCCCCCATCCCCAATTCCCAAGCCAGCAGGCTGTGGTGGCTCCTCCTGGGCCACCACTATGGTCAGAGCCCCATTCCCATCTTCCTGAGATGCAGAAACCACATGCAGAAAGTCAGGATAGAAAAAAAGCTCGATGGAATGTATTTATCTGCAAACAATAGTGTGTCTGGATGGAAAAGGCAGCGTTTTACACCAATCATGTGGTTGTTATTAGTGTTTTCCAAAACACCCAGAGGAACCTTATGTGTTAAGTAAGGGCGGCCTGGCCTATTCTGCTTAAAAAGCAAAGAGTGCATCTCTGCACCTAAAGCTGCTCTTGTGTTTCAGCCCTGCGCTGAGGCCCAGCTGGCTGCCAGAGGAATTTCCCATTCCCCCAAATCTGCAGTCACGGGGCTTGAGTTCAGCCCAAGATGCTGCAGCAAATATTTATGGTTGTGTTTCAGTGCTTCTCTTCCAGTCCCTTCCCTAAAGCAGGAGAGTATCCTGGAGGCGTGGATGGAGCCTGAGCTGTGGCCCTGGCAGCCCTGCCTGGCTCTGTGCTGCCATGAGGGCTGGGATGCCATTCCCAGCACCCGTGTGCCCCAGCTCTGGATGCAGTCCTGGGCCAGGTGCTCTGGGATGACCCTGCTTGAGCAGGGACGCTGGACCAGATGAGGGTGATCCCTTCCAAGCTGACCCATTCTGTGATTCTGGACACTGCGGGGACCCCGTGGGGATGATGCTCATGGGCAATAGGGCAGTACCACGGCTCCAGCTCCATCCTTTAGCCAGGCACAGAGCTGCTGCAAGGAGGGATCGTTTGAAGCTGCTCCAGCCGAGCCATAGGGTTCATTTCCTCGGCTGAGGCAGCCCCAGAAACCCAAGATCCACTGATAGCCATTGAGCAAGGATTTCCATTTTTGGTGCGAGCTCAGACTTAAAATAGACAGTCTTGAGCGAGGAAGAAACTCTGTTGACAGAACATAGGGAACATTCCTCCAGTGTACTTTTGCAAAGGACTATCTCTGTCTTTAATCTCCGCGGCGTTTCCTGCAGGTCTCCCGGGCCCAGCTTCCCTCTCATTGTTCCTGGCGCTTTTGGAAATGACCTCAGGCAGTTTGCAGTGACTGGCGACCCAC
This sequence comes from Edolisoma coerulescens, assembly GCA_013397115.1. Classification (NCBI taxonomy): domain Eukaryota; kingdom Metazoa; phylum Chordata; class Aves; order Passeriformes; family Campephagidae; genus Edolisoma; species Edolisoma coerulescens. Next base: position 466,958 of record VWZW01005333.1, on the reverse strand, counting down.
GGTCAGAATGACTAACCCAGTCTGTCTCCATCCCTTGGACATGTCCCATTGACTAAATAAATGACAGGCGCTGACATGTGAATAGAAACAAAAACAGCCTGACAAGTGAAATCTTAACTCTTTGGAGCAAAGAGACGTCTGGACGCAGGCTCATCCTGCACAGGGAATCTCTGCAAATTGTCCTGCCAACGGTAAAAACGCAGCAAGGCTCTGCAGCTGCTCAGGACACATGCAGACTGGGGAGACAAACGCCTCTAATATTATTTTTAATTGTTGAAAATTGGTTTGTGCAGCTTTTTATCTCGGCACATCTTTAATTAAAAGTGCAGCTCGGTGTTTATGCGGCCGTTTGGGTGACTGGGCTCAGCATGAATAATTCCCCTGAACGTTGCAAGGGGCAGTGAGGAGAGAGGCTGCCACAGGATGCCAGCCCCACATTGGACCCACGACTCACCACAGGGGAGCCTGAAGATGCTTCCTGACATTCCCATTCCCACTTACTGCACAGAACCACCCTTTGGAGAGGTGATCCTGCCTCCCCAAGCCTGTATGGACCCGCCTGCACCCCTGCAATCAATTTAGAGGGAATGTGAGGGGAGATGGAACTTTTAAGTGGATATACAGATTTGTGCCCCTCCTAAAGGCCCCTGGTGCTGCTGCTGTCAGGTTTTAGGGACAGAATTCCTCATTTTGCTGAGCTCCCACCATCCCCATCCCAGCTAAGTGACACCAGAGTTTGGGAACATGCCCCACCATCCCAGCATGAGCCATTTTTTTCGGGGCCAAACTTGCTGTCTTTGAAATCTAACAATAGTTTTACCAATAAGAATAGAATTAGTGTTAATAAGCTGCATTTGTGGATTTTTTGGGGTTGGAAAAGTAGGCAAGTATTCTCTTTAATATCATCAATTAAATGCTGTAATCACAATAATTAATGATGCTGTTTAGCAGTTATTAGCACTGGGTGCCTTGTTAGGATGTCTGTGTTAGCTCAGGTTTAATAATGAGCTTCATATAAATCCAAAAAGAAGAAAATAATGATATGGGGAGTGGTTGTAGTGCTGTGGTCTGAGGGCTTCTTGCTTTAATGTAAGTAACAAATAATTCCCTCTGGCTCTCAGCATTTGTGGATAAGGCCATAAAAAAGGAGAAAAAAAAAAAAAGGGAGGAAACCTCAGCTAATAAAAATGCCACCCTGGCTTTACGGCCACACGAGGAGCGTTTGTTGTTCGGCTAATGAAGATGGGAACAGCTCCTGTTGGGATGGCCGATGTCCCTCTGTCCTCCTGCACATCCCACCTGCTTGGAGGGCACGGGGATGGGGGTGGCACTGGGAGCTGGGTCATTGGCACTGCCACGGGCACAGCTCTCAGCTGAGGGTGGCTTTGGGAGGTGTTGGCAGATCTTGCAGCCAAAAATTTTCTCCTGACCTGGCTCTGGGAATTGTCTTTTCTCCCTTGTCCTGAGCTGGTGCTGCCCAGCTGCTGTGCCTACCACAGGGCTGGGTGAAGCTCAGTGAAGAGGGGGACAGTCCCATGAAAAGTGGGACAAGAATTTCTGGGATTCGGTTCCTGCAGATCCAGCACCCAATCCCTCAGCCGAGCTCTCCCACACTCCTCCTCTCTCATTGCTGTTTTGGTCTCAGTTCACCACATCTGGTCATTGTGCATCAACCATTTACCAGCCGAATAAAAAGAGGCTGGGACCTAAACCCCACTCATTTCTCTAAAATTTGTTTTCTATCAAGTGCCTGACTGCCTCCAGTCAGTGCTCCATCCTCTTGTTCTCATCCCAGGATGGCCTGGTGGGCTGTGGGAAGCTGTTGGCAGACAGCAGGTCAGTTTTGCATCCCTGGATTTTGGGAAGGGTGGGCAAGAGGCAGCGTGCCGGGTCAGGCTGGGCAGTGAGGTGTTCCAGGCTGTGGCCCACCTCAGAAGGTAAATAAAGGTCAGAATTTGGCTGGGACCTGTCTGGGGAAGGTGACAGCTACACCAGCTCACACCCTCTGAGGGCTTGGCTCACCAAAGCACCGGCGAAAGGGTTTAGTGTCAGAAATGCACGTCCAGCTATGGAAAACCCCAGTTGTGGCTCCAAGAGGATGGAAAGGGGTCTGCAGAGGGCACCTGCACCCCAGAGCTGCCTGGCATGCCCATGAGTGGCTGTGCTGGTGGCCAGGATCCCTGTGCAGCAGGGAGAGGTGCTGCTGGCACCCACAGAGCCTTGGGGAAGGAGCTGCTGCTCCCGATCATCTCCCAACAGCCTGGGATGTCAGAGCCAGCATTTTCCTGCACAGAGGTGGGTTCTCAGCACAGTTTGAGGAATAGAAGGACCAGCCCCGGTCCCTGGGGGGTGCCAGCTCAGGGAGGGGTTTTCTCATTCTGTGGTGTGCAGTGGGATAGAGAAGATCCCCTGACTGGCTTCCAACCACCATCTGCCCTCTCAGCAGAGCCTGCTCCTGTGCTGGGTGATTAAAAAGCAACTGTGCCACTGCTAGACCAAACTGTGTCCTGCGGGGTCCCGGTGTCTGTTTAAAGGTGATTTGCTCTCAGTAACACCCAGCAGTGCCAATGACTTCAGGGTCAGCTCCTTTCCTCCCTAATCCTGCTTTCTATTGGAAAAGCAGCCCTGGAGATCCCACAGCCAGCTGCCAGCAGGGAGACTCAAAACGCAGTTTCAACACAAAAAGAGATGTACTTGGTACTTCAGCAATGAGTGCCTCTGGCTACCTTTGGTCCAGACTCAAAACAGGGAAGACAATATTCTCTTTTTCCCATAATGATTTTCATATCCCCATTTAGAGGTTGCGAGAAATTTGGGGAAGCATCAGCTGATCCCGCAGCCGTGTCCCAGGACCAGCTTTTGAAGCCTGCCTTTTTCAATTTTCCCTTGCTGCCTCTCCAGCCAGTGACTCAGTCCCTATTTCTATTCTCTGCCCACTTCTGTTCCTGCTTCTCCAAAGTTTTGGTCAGTGGCAGCAGCTTTTGCTAATGTCTTGTGGCTGCTTCTCTCGGAGTTATTATTGGAGATGCCTACGAAATAACAGTGCTGCTCTGTGAGACGCTGCTGCACCACTGCAGAAAATATTTACCAAAGCTGTGGTAAGCAGCTCTTTACTGGAGTGACTGGCGTCTGCTCTGAAGCTGCCCAGACGCCACTCACTCCAGCAAAGAGCTGCTGCAACAGAACAAATTGCCCAGGGCAGCAGATCTTGGGCAGGGAGAAAAGCCAGCAGCCCAGTCTGTCTGTCTTTGTGTTTTCTAAGGGAGAAAAATTATCTTTTTACAAGCCTGCCCTAGTTGGCTCTGACCAGCTCTTCCCAGAAAATACCATCATAAATAGGAGAGCAAACTACTGCAGAAATGGACAGGTTGCCATTTAGGGCTGACCTTTCTCAGATCTGCTTTGATGTCTTCTTCAACCTTCCTTCTCTTCCAGCCCCACCGTGTTTTTAGCTCCTGCTTCTAGCAGAGCACCACTGGACACAACAAACCTCAATTAAAATCCATTTTGGACATAAACATATACATTTATATATACTCCCTTTGCTTTCTGGACCAGCTCCAAATAGAATAGTCCTTTTTTTAATCCTACCCCCCAGGGAACTTCCAGTTTTATGTTTGCAAACTGTATGGGTAAACATGGAGAGGGGTAGATTTATTTTTTTTAAGGACACTGGGCTTGGTATGTTACACGGTTTGTTGCTGGATCAGCGTGGTGGCAGCACACAGAGCTGTTTTTCTTACTCAAATAGTCCCTTTCCAGCACAAAAATGACAATTCACCAAAGCCAAGCCAACAAGAACGTAAAGGGCAGTTTCAGAACTGAGTGTTATCTGCCTGGAAAAGGCTCCAGAAAGGCAGACTGTCTCCACAGGCAGCTGAATAAATGCTGATAGAAGGACAAACTCCTGCGTGTTTGTTAGCGAGGGTGTGATTTCTAGATGAGTCCTCTGGTTGTAATTCCCTTCCGATCTGAGCAGAGCAGCTGGTTCATGTGACAGAACTGGGCTCCTAAAGCTAGAGCAGGACAGAAGGGGTTTAGGGGCTGCTGGTCCTTCTGAGGCTGGGGAAGGAAGGATTGAGGCTGAGGCAGATGGGACAAATTCCCAAATTCCCCTGCAGGCAGTGGCTGGACTCAGCATGTGCATCTCTCTCGTGCAGGAGCCTCAGAGGCTGCACCGTTTTTGGAGTGGCTGAAGGTGACTTTTCCTCCCCATCCCCTTCTTCATCTTACAGAATCCCAGAAGGGTTTGTGTTGGAAGGGATCTTAAATCTTGTCTTTTTCCACCCTCTGCCATGGGCAGGGACCCCTCCCACTATCCCAGGCTGCTCCAAGCCCCGTCCAACCTGGTCTCAGACACTTCCAGGAATCCAGGGGCAGCCACAGCTTCTCTGGGCACCCTGTGCCAGGGCCTCCCCACCCTGACAGCAAAGAACTTCCTCCAAATATCCCATCTAACCCTACTCACTGCCAGTTTGAATCCATTCCCCCTTGTCCTGTCGCTCCAGGCTCTTGTAAGAAGTCCCTCTCCGTCTTTCCTGTTGGCTCCCTCCAGGCACTCACAGGATCTTGCCCTGTCCCTTCCTCGTGCGAGTCCCAGGAGCAATCCCTGTGCTCACACCACTGCGGGATCCACTGGACTTTCCAGTGCACCACGAGGCTGGAAGTCCTCCTGGATAAAGCACTAGATCAAGGCTCAGCAATCCATGTCTCCATCCTCTCTACCTACATGCCTCATTTTCTTAGCTCATCCGTCCAAAGGGCCGTGGAGCAGGAGGGACACTGGCAGGTCTGATCTGGCAGCCCCGTGCCAGTGGCACATGCTCACAGATCACCTGTCCGTGCCACTGGCAAAGGGAAGCCTGGGCACACTTCATGGAGCCCTTCATCCTTCTCTGCTTTGCTGAGCTGACTCTGCATTTTCTGAAGGTGTCCGAGGCTGCTCAGAGAGGACTGTTCTTCCCAGATGGGATTTTCAGCACCCCTGGGAATGACAGGAGAAGATGCTTGTCCTGCTCCATGTTTCACCCTGTGGCTGACCAGGAGCCAAGGTGTGCCTCTGGCTTGTTCTGCCATGGGAAAAATGGAAATTAATCTTTTATTCAGGAGAAAAGCCCCACTTTTCTCTCTGTGGAGGCTGGCATTATGTTTGGATGAAGGCACTCTTCCTGTCCTATAAAACCAGAGACACCAGTGCTTTCCTTGGATTGCAGCAGGGCTTTTCTGGGATGGCTTGAGTTTGTTTTCCTAAAAATGAAAGCAGCAGCGCAGGGGATAATCCTGTACTCGTGGCACTGGCCTGACTTGTGGTTCAATCCTTGTTTGTCCTGAGCCAAGGCAGGGAACTGAACCCAACACTGCCTATCTCAGATCAGGGCTCTCATCTCCAGGGCTAAAGTCAGACTCCTTCTCCTTGAGTAACTGCTTAATTATTTTTTACAAATTGGCCCAGCTCCACCCAGAAGGGATTTAAAGAAGTCCATGTCACTGCCCCAAGCAAGGGACCTTTCCTGGGATGGGGACCACCACGGATGGGTGCCACCACCCACCCCAAGGACCTTTTGGGAGATGATTTTACCTCTGTGGATTTGACTAGAAATCTAGGCTTGCTCCCAGAAAACTTTTCCACGCAATATTTCGTGGAAACTGGTAGTTTGCTACCAAAAAGCCAAAAAAAAAAAAAAAAAAAAATCTGGTTTTGCCAAAGTGACATTTTCTGACCCAAGAAAACATTTTGTCAAAAAGCTTCCCAACCACTCTGCTGGGAATGTGCTCTTTGCCATCAGTCCCCAAGGCTGGAGCGCCGGGGTGTTGAAATGTTACTACAGCCCTGGAAACTGTGAGTCAGCTTGTCCCCACCCACAGCAGATACTCGTGGGAAGGGCCTTGAAAAGCCTGGAAACTCAGCAGCTCCTGCCTTGTGGAGTTTCCATTAACCCATTCACATTAATTTCTGGGGAAATGCAGTATTTGGTGAATTTCTGTTGGATTTTGCCGCTTTTTTCTCCTCCCTGATTGTGATAAATTTTGGAGGATATTTAATTTCAAGCCATCCCTAAGCAATTTGGCTGCTGTGGCCCCGACTCGCCCCCACCCCTGAGCCCCACGGGCAGCAGGTGCAGCCTCACCGCGGTGCCACGGGATCCGCTGGGATTTGGACGGGATCGAAGGATGGTGAAACTTCGATCCCACTGGAAGAAAGTGCAAAACTGACCACTGGGCTGGGATGTAAATGCACTGACCTGGGCATCTCCTGGCAAGGCAGAAGGTCCTGCACTGATGTCCCAGGTTCTCCGTGGGGTTGTCACACACTGGGACTGCCCTGAGCAGGGCAGGGCTGGGGGTGTTCACCTGGAGAAGAGAAAGATCCAGGGAAACCTTAGAGCCCCTTCCAGAGCCTAAAGGGGCTCTAGGAGAGCTGGAGAGGGACTTGGGACCAGGTATGGAGGGACAGGACACAGGGAATGTCCTCCCACTGCCAGAGGGTAGGGTTAAATGGGATATTGGGAAGGAATTGTTCCCTGGGAGGGTGGTGAGGCCCTGGCACAGGGTGCCCAGAGAAGCTGGGGCTGCCCCTGGATCCCTGGCAGTGTCCAAGGCCAGGCTGGACAGGGCTTGAAGCAGCCTGGGATAGTGGGAGGTGTCCCTGCCCATGGCAGGGGTGGAATGGGATGGGCTTTAAGGTTCCTTCCAACCCACACTATTGTACGATTTTATGCCCCAGGAGAGTTGGCAAAATGTGGTCGCATCGCATGGGAAGGGTTTTGCCAAGGCTGCAGCTCCTCCAGGATGGGGGCACAGGCTGACATGCTGAGGTGAGATCACATCTCTGCCCAAAGGGTTTCAAGATGCCAAGGAGGTCTGGAAGTGCAGAGTCCGGCAGTTGGGAAATTCTCCATGGAGGAAAATTCTTCAAACACAATTTTTTATATACTTTGGATTTATCAAAATGCCTCATTCTGATTTTAGCTTTTTCCATTCTGAAGAGGGTCCAAGGTCCTATCACAGTGTGTTACCACACAGGGTATAACATTTGCAAGAGTAAAATGAAAAGTCAGTTTGAACTGGAAAATCATGGCAATGTCATGAAAACAAAGGAAACGGGACATTCTGATGTTGTCAAAACCTTTTTTCTCTGGTTCCTTTCAAAATCAGCTTCCAGCAAAACCAGCAGGATTTTATGAGGCATTTTAGTTTTTGGCAGAGCCCCTGGCTCTGGAGCAGCAGGTTTGTGGTGGTTTCTCTGGCTGTGCTCAGACACTCCGAGCCCCCATTCCCAGGGGGAAAAGGGGGTGCAATGTGTCCCCCAGCCCCCACCACCCCTTGAGGGTCCCCATCTCCCCCCCATTTTCAAGGCATTGAAATAACCTACAAGTTGAGCTCTTACAACATTATTTAAGTGGCAATTATTCATTTTGTGTTTTAACCCCTGCATTCTTCGTTTTGACCAGGAATGTATCAAATACTAGAGATCCAAAAAAAAAGCAGAAAATGATGAGATTAATTTTCTTTACTGAACACCTGGAGTGCCACAATCTGGGTTTGGGCTCTACTGATGCCTTTGAGGGTGCTGGCAATGGCAGGGCTGGTCCCTCTCCCCCTTTTTTCCCCATCCCAGCTGTAGTTTGGCTTTGGGAAGAGGTTGGTGCCCTCCTGGCCACCCACGGTCCTCTTGGACCCAGGAGGATTTGGCTTTCTATCGTACCTGGGAGATCCATGTCAGATAACACTGGCAGGCTTTCAAAAGCTTCTCTCCAGCTTCTCTGCCAAGACCTATAGGATGTGTTCCAGAGCATCTCCCAGGAATGTTTGTTATTATGACAGGCAAAAAAAAAAAAAAAGGGGGGGGGGGGAAAGGCAGTGGAAGAGCACATTGCTGTTAATCACTAGAAATCCTTTAATAACCAGCATTACTATAAATTATACGTGCATTGTGACAAGCACAATTGAGGGCTCTGTTTTTGCTGCCCACGTTAGGGCAGGAACAATGTGCTGTTGTTGCAGGAGCTGGGATGGATGGCATTCCGGGTGGAATCGGGGCTGCTCCTGCATACCTGTGCCCGTGGAGATGCTCGGCTGCTCCAGATCCCATGAAAGCCCCATTGTTCTTCCTGCCATATTGCACACTCCATGATTACAGAGCGTTGGATAAGCGGTGAGACGTTGCTTGTTGGAATAATAACCTATTCTTAGCTTTAGCAGTGCTATATTTAAGATTTATATATATTTAAATGTTGGTAATTGCACATTTGGGACATATGGTAATTTGGGTGACAGTTTGGAAAGGCAGTGGTGGAAAGAAAAGCATCAGCTGCGTTGAGGGAGGTGAATCTTGGGGTCATGCAGGACAGGGTGATCCATGTGGATTTTAAACAAGCATTGGAACCTCTCTGAAGCAGCCTTAGGGACAGGCAGGGATCCCACCAGGGTTGGAGACCCATCCCTGGAGGTGTCCAAGGCCAGGCTGGATGGGCCTTGGAGCAACCTGGGATAGTGGAAGGTGTCCCTACCCAAGGCAGGGGTGAAACCAAATGGGCTTTAAGGGCCCTTCCAACCCAAACCATTCCATGATTCCATGAGATCCAGGAAATCCCTGTTTCTACTTCCATGTCTGAAGCTGAATTTTTTTTTGAGCCCTTTTGTGCCTTTTCTCTGTTAAAAAAAGGCATTTCCCTACCACAGTGGGGTGTTGGGTGACTTTAGTCCAAACCATGGTACAGGTGTGAAAGGTGGCTGCTTGCAGGTGCCTGAGAGCTGAGCAGTGTCAGAGGCAGCAGGTCCCTCACAGGTTTTATAGTTTTTATATTTTTAGCCAGGCAAGCTGCACATTTCCTAAACCCCACCCCAAAATGGCAGGGGAAAAGGAGCTTTGCCCCTGGTCCTACCGGTCAAAAGGGGCAGAAGCAACCCCAAAATCAAAACACCTATTTACATTCTGTGTTGGTATTGGTGCAAACTCCTATGGATTTTAAATGGAGTATTTGATGTTACACTGGTTAAGTTTGCTGTAAAAAAATGGTACTGTCTTTATCCAGTACATTGAAATTATATTCTTGGGTGGATTAGGGCAGGTTTGGGTAAATGTGGACAGAAATTTGGACAGAAGCCTTCAGGCAGGGAAAAAGCCACCCAAAAGATTCCAACAGAAAAACTATGAACACTAAGGTTGCCCAGGATTTGTTGGTTGAAATAATTTCATTGGTTTGGTTTTGGGTGTTTTTCCCTTAACTGATCAACTGCTGGGGGATTAATTGCCCAGATTAATTTTTGCTCATTAGTGAAGTCCTCGGGCTGGTCCCAAGCTTTTCCTCCAGCAGGTTCCCACCGCTGCATCCAAGGGTGGGGGAGACTTCCCTGTCTCCCTGGGGATGGAGTGAGGATGGGCAAAGCCCCCCCGCTCCGAACCCCCGGATTCGATTCTCCGGGCGCGTGTCCCGGGGATGCTGTGCCCGCGGGATCTGCGCGCGGGGAGTGGGAATCGCTGTTTTAGAGGCGTTTATTTATTTATTCTGTATTTGGGGAAGGGTT